>JBAJHX010000067.1:2077988-2122968 GCA_037176925.1 Amniataba percoides
GCTCTGAGCAGACACCAACAGCATCCACCCAGTGAGGATAACGTATGAGCAGGAACTGCTGGCAGCCAGTGCAGCAGGACTCGTAACGCTGAACATCTCAGAAATGAACAGGCTACAGGATAAAAAGGAAGTTGTAGATAAAGTTCAATGGACTTTGATCCGGTTCATCTGTTTTACTTTGGGCAGTGAAGGATGGAGCTCGACCAATGTTCCTAATTGGCCAACATGGCCATGTTTATTTTTAGTCTTTTGTTTGACATTTTTTATTTTTCTGACTTGTATTTTCCTGTTAAAATCTGCTATTCTGTTTCCACTATTACATCTCCACTCCGTCTAATCAAGAGTCACACAGCTTTTATTTAGACTATGACTTACTTTTAAAAAAAAGGTTTAGATGTGAATCATGTTCATTGTATGATAAATTTAGATCTATGCTTCCAATAGTGTACTTTGTACATTTTTGTGGACAACTGCTGATACATAGACCCAACCGGAGCAGAAAACAATAGATCAGAGAAGATAAAGCAGAAAATAGGTAAACATAATGCTGTTCATTTTCAGGCCATCATGTTAAATGTTTTGTGTAGTTATTAATGAAGTAGGACAATTTCATTTGGAATAACTTACCATATGTGTCAAGATGAGTGTATATGCACATCTGACACCACCTAATTCCAATGTAGGAAGTAGAGCCACAGCCTATTAAAAACATCTACATTAATGCATCACTTAGAAATAACTTTTTAAAGTTTATTTCTGAGACTAAGGTAAGGTAACACCTCAGGGTACTGCCAGCTTCTTGACATATAGGCAAACATGAGACAGCTACATGCAGATAGTCATCTAAATATTAACAACGTGGCTGGCTTTTGATCTGACTCCGGATAGAGTCTCATAAGTTCTCTCCTACTTTGATGACAGAAGAACAACCAATTAAAAAGTCCGATCTGGTGGAATTGGGATAAGATGTCCCACGAGTTGGTTCAGTAGTTTATCTCCATCAGAGAGCATGGCATCACGTCTCCACCCAGCCTCCAGAGACAGGACTCAGTTGTCCTCCATGGGGACATCTTTGCAACACTGAACTACTTCTCACTGCTGATTATCCAGATTAAAACCTCTTTTCTCCGTCTTTCCTCTTTGCCTTTTATCGCTCTTGTTCTCGTGCTGTCACCCTCTCGTCTCCTCACTCTTGTTCTCTAATGAGACTGTTTCGTTTTTCTTCTTTTTCTGATGATGTATTTCAAATTGTGATGTAGAAAGACACCTCACAACATTTTACCGATGAAATTCTAATCTTTCATTTTCCATTCATCCACCGCCCCACGTCACTCACTGCAGCCGTTACTCGAAGTAGCTGATAAGACTGAGAGGAAGTGACTGACCCACTCCACCCATCTTTTTTAGCATGAAAGATGCTAGTTAAGGTCACTCATCAAAGGTCGCCTGGCTTCTTCTTTATCTACTGTGAAGCCTGCACAAGTAAACAGGCTCAATCTGAAGTGTTTCCTGTAATTAGGAGATTCACTTACAGAAACACACACACAGCTATTTTCATCAAGGGAAAGAACTGGCTCTGTTGTGCCTCCATGGCTTTCAGAAGAACGTCAGCCAAGTCATGTGTACAATACACACTTGGCTCTGAGGTTCATACACTCAGCTGAGGAATTAGATGACAGTTTCATTTGATATCTTCAACACTGATATGTTGGCTCATACAGAAAGTCCCCAACCACTTATAACTCCATACTAATGATTGAGATTTTCAGTATTCAGAATGGAACACAACCTAGATGGAAATAGTGATCAGGGCATTAATCTTTACATCACATTAGATTGTATATCAGTACTGTGAAAACACTCTTATTGATGTCATAGCCCTATTTTATACAGTCACTTCTATAAAACAAATGTGTGTAGCATTAAAAAGTAGTGTATTCTTCAGCAAATTATAATGGTTTTATCAGTAGTTTTACTCACAGGTTGCTACTTTCACACCAAATGACCACAGGCATGTGGCCAAATATGGTAACTGATCTGCATAAACAAATTCAAATTCAAATGTTATTTATTTAAAGCCCAAAATCACAAACATTGTTTGCCTCGGAGGGCAAACCTCAGCACAATAGGAAAGGAATACAAATAAAACATGTGACATAAGCTCAGTTCTTTATATTTAAAATGCAGCACAGTCCAAAACATGTACATGTAGAAAATGTATACTTTTTACCTACCTTATTATTTATCCTCTTATGTTATTTTTAAGTCAGTGGTCCCCAAGGTGAGTGTGCTTGAATATTGTTTTACTGCATCAAAAAATACAAAAAAAGAAAAAAAAAAAAAAAACACATGAAATGTAAAAATCTCCACTGTCTCTCCTAATATCCACCTCTCAAAGTTTCAAAAGCCGTTACAAGGGCAGGCTCACCTTTAAAGACAGAAACATGAATAAAAGCTTGCCCACCTAACCATGAAACACACTGTTAAACGAGACTCTGTGAAATTCCCCCATTTCCTCCAGTGAGACCGTCCAGACTTCATTACTCCCTTCATTCTCCTCATACTGATGAACTCTCTCCCATCTGCCCTGCCATCAGTCACCATGGAATATTTAACAATCGTCATGAAGCCTGCACAGTGGATTTCAGACCTGCCTCAGTGGGAGAGATTAAGCCTTACTGACCAAATTAAGAGTAAAGAGTGAATGTTATGAGTGTGATCCCCGTGGCATTCTTCATTTCTCCATTTATCCCTCCATTTTCCATGTGTCCATACATTCATTCATCTTTTCCCCTGGTGGGGTGCACTCTCATCGGAATCAGGGAGGATTTCTGTCAGGAAATCTTCTTAAAGCAGCACTTGGCAAGATTTTTATGGAAAAAAACAGCCTTCTGATCAGGCTAAATCATGAAGAGCAGCCCATCCACACTAATGAGGAGCTGAAGATTTGGCCCGTTTTCCCCGAATGAAATGACAGAGTGTGGGTGATTCCTGCTGGGGAATCTTGCATGCACACTACAGGTCAGGAAATGCAGTTTTAGAACAATAACACTGCGTTTTCCTCTCCACAATAGACCTGCAGTGCTCATTAGTGAGCTTTAGATGCACATTTTGGACAGTGCCAGGTCAGCTGCTTCACCGTTTTCAGCATATATGCTAAGCTAAGCTAATCAACCACTGATATGAGTATCAGTATTCAGAGAACCTATATATGGTTTCAAGTGTCTCGTTTAGCTCTCAGATAGATAAATTCATGTATTTCCCAAATGTCAAGGTCTTCCTGTAATTTGCATTCACCTTAATTATTTTAATTAAATGCAAACACTGTAACTCCACTAGCTGCTGCTTTGAGAATACAGGTGGATGATTGTGTAGTCAGTAAACGCTTCCGTCCATCCTGCCATCCCTCTCTGTGAGACTTACAGCAGCCTCTCTGCGGAGTCTGTTACAGGCTTACTGCAATCATCAAAAAGCCGCTCCGTGGTGACTCATTGCATTTATGTTTAAGCTTCTTTCTGTCATCGCTACATGTCCACTGATCCAACCATCCATCCATCAGTCACCACCTCTCCAGACAAGAGGTCTGCTGCTCAGTGCTACAGCAAATCTTCTTATGTTCTAAGGAGCAGTTGACACAATGAATCTCTTCTTGTTGTTTCCTGTCTCTTGTCCTTCATTTCTCCTTCTTTTCAGAGCCCCCCTTTCTTCCTCTGTTCATCTGTTTTTTCTTTATCATCCATGTCCCTCCTCACCTTTTTTCACAACGTCTTCAGTGGCATGACTCTTCATTAGAAGATGCTTTTAAAGGAGTGTGGCCTTCACATTCTCTGTCTCTCTCATTACCGTCTCTTATCAGCTCCATCCGTCTCCTCAGTAACCGAGAAAGTGATACCCACACCCACTCTCTGTAGAGATGGTGTGGTGGTGTTGTAGTTCTCGTTTCAGCTGGGCCAACAAAACATGAGAGTTGTTCATTAGAAATAATATGAGGTCATTGATTTAATATTGAATCCTACAGCTGGATTTATTAAAACCAGGGAAACAACAGATTGTAATCTTATTTCAAAAGTAAATCAACTTGAGCAGACATGTATTGATGTCTGTTAGTGTGTGTGTGTGTGTGTGTGTGTGTGTGTGTGTGTGTGCACGTATGTGTGTGTGCGTGTGTGTGCTCTAGCAAAAAAAACTGATGTCTTCACAACAAAAATGTATCTAAAGACACTTGTACTGAGCCTGTTTCAGCTCAGTGTTTAGCTCTCAGGTTCAAACTTCTCAACACTCTCAACTGTCTTTTTATTTATGTATTTATTTTGTAGGGAAAAATAAAATGTAAACTACCGTCTCAGCAGAAAGACAGTCAAACTAAGAGCTTAAGAGCCAGATGTTTCTCTAAGGAACTGGCAGAGACCAAAAACAGCTAAAGAAATGAAATATTGCACATTTATCAGGTGGACACAAACACGACACAAACAATGCTTCTTTCTGGCTGGATGTGTAAAGAAGCAGCTGTTTGCTAATTCAGTAAGGTCATAATATGTCAGTGCTGTGTTTTTTCTTTTTTTTTTCTTTGTTTTTTTTCTCTCTTTAGCTGATAATCAACTAGCTCACTCACAATGTCAGAGGTACACTAAAATTCAGTTTCAGAGGAAGGCACAGATCAAGCAGGCAGGACACTCCCTCAGTGTGTTGTCAGTGTGACTTTTAAGCAGCAGTTGGGAACTTTGAAAGTTGGTGGGCCCAGACGGCCTGAGGCAGCTGAACACTGGGAATTTCAATACCTAGAAGTCATGTACCATGACATTAGCAGAGCAGGTTTCTTCTTTGTAGTGTCTAGCTGGTGCAGGGTAGTGAAGAGGTTCAGCTTCCCCTGATGAGTGTGGACAGAACACTACTTCACTCTGCTGGGTTGGACTTTGCACTTACATTTGATTGCATCACTGTCTGAGCAAGGAGAAATATTCTTGTTAGTGACTATTGTGACACCCAAACGATGGGACTAATTAGTAGGAATGCCTTTCCTTCCCCTGGTACAGTACACTACAGCATTCGTGGTGTGTAAAAAAATCTTGTGTGGCTTTAGAATAACTGTTTTTGAAGTGCAGTGTGATGGATGAAGAGTGTGTGTGCATGGAAGTGAGTGTCATTAGCTAGATTTCCATCGTTTTGCATTAGTATTCACATGAAGTGTGTGCCAGTCACACGGGTTAGCAAACACATCAGCACACACACAAATCCCATCAGTGTTTCAGTATGTGCATACACCTGCCACATTTCTATATTTCCTCATGAACACACACATACACACTGGCAGCCATGTGACCCTATTAACTATGACTCAGGTACAGTTTTTCTCAGTGTTCTTAGACAAAGACTGAAAGACTAAGAGAATCACTGCTGCGTGTGTCACCTTACTCCTACTTTCATGTTTTCCTGATTATCTCTGTTCAGATTTTAAGGATGGACAAGGAAGTAAACGGGTAACTTTGCACTTTCTGGTAGCAACATCTTTTCTCAGCAAAGGAGGGAATGGCACTGTTTTGATGCAAAGTCAGAACCCTTATTTACCGTACGCATCAGTTGAGCAGCAACAAACACTTTCTCAGTCACTTAGTCACAGTCTGCTTGAATGAGTGTGAGCCATTCTCTTCGACTGGTGACACTGAATGATATAGTAAATATAACCTATAATATATTTCAACAGAACACGTGTAAAGAAAATCATGCCATTTGTTTCTGGGAGTGGCAGATTTCTTTTGGCTCTCTGCTGCCCCTCTCTGGCCATAAATGCTCACTACATGTTGCTCTTTCCACTTAGAGCCTTTCTTTATGTATTTTCTTTTGTTTAACCTTGCATTGCATGCAGCAGTTAGTTACATTAAACACTTAAGTTATTGGAGATACTTTGCAGTAATGTAGCTGAATCTAGGTAAAAGTGCCTCATCACAATAATAATGTCACAGTGAGAAATGAGAAGATTGTCACAAGATGATTATGACAACATTTCATCTTGTCCTTTAGTATGATGTGTTTCTTTGTGCTTGTAGTGAGGTGAATATTGACATTTTTAGTAAAAGACTGTCTTTTTCCAGGGAATCACTCTACTTCTGTCACTTGTTCATTTTTTTTCACCTATCATAAGATTAGTGCAAAAATTCAAGATGAAGAGCAGAAAGCTCTGTAGACATGCATATTGACAGATTGATGTTTTGGGCTGGTCTGATATGAGTTTCTGATTGATGACAAACATCATCAACAAGTCAGCATAGAAGAGAGAAGATAGACTTATGAAGAGAGCTCGGCTGTATGGAGAGCTTGTTTGTAGCAGCGTTTGTATGGATCATGACTCATTCAGCTCTACAGTGAGTATTTGTGGAAATCTGAACAGTTCTGCTGAGGACTCACACTGACAGATCTCCTCCTTTCTCCCTTCAGGCATGTGGGCCCAGATCCAGATGCCCCAAAGCAGTATGAATGTGATCAAGGGTCAGATGGTGGTGCTGAGGGCCTCGTACAGGACAGATCCAGGCAAAGACCTCAGCGGCAACACCATCCTCTGGAACTTTGTCTCCAACCAGACCCAGCTGGTAAGGAAGCACACTGAGACTTTACAAACTGCCGTAGTGGAAAATATTAAAGTGGTATACATCTGAATACTGTAGTGTTTTCAGCACAGCAGTCAAATCTTTTTACTTTGCTTTCTGCAGCTGTAATATCTGGGATTACAGTTATGAAGGCTGTTTGCCTGTTCTTATACTGTTAATCTGGTAAAGCTCTTCTTTTGTAAACCCTTAGAAATTAATCCAAGACAAAAAAGGCTTAAAGCTTTCATACAAGCACTGTGTTATTTCTTTACTGCTGTAATGCACCTTACTGTAGCAAGTGTGTGTTCTTCTGCATTAAACTAAGGTTAAAATAAATGTTTCACCAGATGATGATGATATTTATGAAATCATTGTTGCGATAACACATGAAATGTAGCAGAGGGGACTTGCGTAACAAACCCATCTGAACAGCCCACCTCGACCCCGTATTGTGTTTTTTTACATATTATCTGGAGACCTGGCCATGGCTCAGCCTAGGTCAGATTACTGGGCTGTACAGATGGATGGCCCAGAAGAGGATCACAATCAAAAAGAAAACAGGGGAAAAAGAACTCACAGAGCTGGGAAAGACACAGCTTTTTGTCCATGTGCCTGAACAGCCATCCAGTGTCTCATTCTCTTTCCCCTGTTATTTGAAGCCAAAAAGATGAATGAAAAGAACAAATTCTCACTACCTCAGTGCCAAACCTAGATGCCACAGTCTTTGTAGAGAGTCGTATGTATATGCTGTCGTGGTGCACAGCCATCTGCATGGCATGCAGTCCAGCAGCTGATGTGAGGTAATCACTTCTAAAAAAAAAAAAACTAGTTTGTTCAAAATTATGTTCAGTTTCCAATATAACCCTGTAGGGAAGATGTCATCTCTGAATTTGGCCTTTCCTAAGGACTTTTTTTCTTACAGCTCACCTAATTGCTCCCCATAACTGGCACTTAAAGTGGTACTGACTCAATCAGCATTAAAGTTCAGGTGTCATTAAATAAGGCTTTTGGACTTTGAATAGTTTTAAAAACATTCTTCATGGCTGCAGCTCCTACATGCTGTTTGTCATGCAGGCGTCTCTGTCCCATCTGTAACTAACGCAGCTGCATTAAGATTATATTTGTTCATTCTTTTCATTGATATCATACACTATTTTCCTGATGTTGTTGTGTGTAAGTGTGTAGTAACAGTAACTATTCAAATTCAGAAATATAATATCTATATAGCATTTATCTATTTTCTGGTTGAACAGTTTTTGTCTTGGGGTTTTTAAGCCCCAGTTTCACTGTGCAGAGCTTGATTCTATGGGCAGACTTTATCAGTGAAGTACAAATTGTGTTCCATGTAACTCTGTTTACTCTGTAATGTATTTCACAAAATGTTCCAGAAATGCCAAACAATCACAATTTTCTGGGCAAGAGATGTCAGGATTAAAAATCCCTCTGAGTCTTTTGACCCAGAATAAACGCAAAATGCAATCATATTGACATGGATGTCAGTGAAAGTGGTTGTGCACAAATATGGACAAATACTTTGAACCGTGTGCTCACAGATCATCTCCTACACCAAAGACTCCATAAGTGTGGGCTCCTCCCAGTTTAAGGGCCGCGTTGGTTTCACCTCCACCATGCCCTCATCTGAGGTGTCGCTGTACATCAACAACACGCAGGAGTCTGACTCAGGACGCTACCTCTGCCAGATCATCATGCCTGACAGTCCTGGCCTCACTGCTGAGCTCAGTCTGGATGTGAGGGGTAAGAAAGTCAGACTTTACTTCTCCACGCCTGCACTTTATTTGTGCTTCTTACACTGAAATCGTGTACATTGAAGGATGAAGTAGATATTGTGCTAACTAACTAAATGAACCTTTTGTAATGCTCTCTCAGTCCCTCCTGCTCCTCCTAAGTGCTCTCTATCAGGGAAGCCGGTGCTGAAGGGAAATGTGACTCTGACCTGTAAATCCAACGCTGGGAAGCCCGTTCCTGTGTACAAATGGACGAAAACCAGTCCCACCTCTGAGGTCTTCTTTTCACCCATGCTCAGTGAGTGGTTGATCAGTAATTCATTAATTATTATCATTATTATTTTTATTATTATTATTTAATCCTGCTTCTGTGTGCTGATGCACATTTCAGGTGAAGTAGTGTTATTGGAGCAAACTACAAACTTGTTTCAGATATTATATATAGATACTGTTTTGTGGTTTTATGATGGGATTCAATAGACCCTTTAGGCATGGAAGCTTAAAAATAAGTAACAATATATATTTTTGTAACAATAGCAACATTTTTATGCTATCTGCAGGTGTCACCATTATCAGAAATTTCTGGAAGCTCACAACTACCCAATATTTGATTTTAGGTTATGTGATGATAGTCGGGGTATAGGAGGAGAATTGTGATAGTGATTGAGTGTATTTACACCTGCTTCCAGCCTCTGTGCCAAGCTGAGCTGACCTGTGAAGAGTAACGTCATGATGCACAGCGTGTATGCATGCATGCTTGACTGTACTGCTCTTTGTTCGATGCTGTTTCAGATGAGAAGACCGGTGTCCTGAGGCTGAACAACCTCAGCAGTAACATGTCAGGGAAGTACATGTGTATGGCCAGCAACACAGCCGGATCAGAGAGCTGCTCCATCAACCTGGAGATCGTCAGCTGTACGTACACACAGTAGAGAACAACAACATGAAAAGAAATGTGTTTTTTTTAATCAAGCATGTTAAACATGTTGACTCTGTGTGTTTCACTGTGTGTCCCTGTGATTCCTCCTGTAGCCACTAATGTGGGCATGATTGTCGGCGCCACCGTGGGATCAGTGATCGGCTTCATCTTCCTCCTGCTCCTCTGCCTCGTGTTCCTGGTGAAGAGGCGGAGAGACAATGAGGACGATCTGGCCAATGAGATCAAGTGAGTTCTTGTTGCTCCTGTGTAAGCAGCCTGTATAACTATGTACGCGTTTATGGAATGTTTCATCATCATCTTTATTCATTCATCTTCATTATTGATGAATCAGCTATTATATACCCAATCAAGTGATTGCTTGTTTTGTCTACAAGATGTTCTTTGATTCCAAAGAATGTCACTTTTTGCTAACATAACTTTAGCTGATGCTGATATCAGAGACAGTAGGAGTGAAACCCTGAGCGTGTTAAAATGAATCTTTCTTTAAGTGGTCTCACTGTGAGTTTAAGTGACTGTGTGTGTGCTGTCCACCTCCAGAGAAGACGCTCAGGCTCCGAAGCGTGTGTCCTGGGCTAAGAGTGGCATGGGTTCAGATATCATCTCCAAGAACGGCACCCTGTCCTCCATCGGCTCCAGTCCACATCACAAAGAGCCCTCCTACCACCACAACAACCACCACCACCACCTGCAGCAGTACCCCCAGCGCCCCCCCTCAGACACCGCCTCCATCATCACCGCCACGGGCAGCACAGCTGGCTACCGACCGTCACGCCATCACGGCGCCTCCACCCCCACCCACTACAGCTACAACAACAACAGCACCCTGCCGCGCGGGCAGCCTGTCTCCTCTGAGGGCAGCACCAACGGGAGTTCCCTCCCCAGACCGGAGCGCTACACCCAGCTGCCCCAGGCTCAGGCGCTGCCGCAGACCTACAGCCAGCCGCAGCCTCAGCTGCAGGCTGCTCCCTCCCCACCACCGCTGCCCACCTCCACAGTCACAGCCTCCAACATCGCCCGCATGGGAGGGGTGCCCATCATGGTGCCTGCACAGAACCAGGCCGGGTCTCTGGTCTAACGTTTGCCAGCAAACAGTGCTGTTGACTGAGTCAGTCAGCCGTCCCTTTACACCTTCAGGAAGGGTCTGCGGCAGATTTTTTTAAAGGGAACACTTCAACTACTACACAGCAAAGCATTACAGAATAAGGAAAAGGTCAGATTCACTTACTGACACTTGCTCCAAGATGCTTCCATAGCAGACCCTTCAGACACAGACCTTTCCCTGCTTAAAGTACACTGAAGTCTTTTATATCCTGTATGCACTGTATACATCGCAAACTATGTATAGATATGTTTTTCATACATTTGTCCAGTATCTTCTTTTCTACTTTATCAGTGCATTTCAAATATGTGTTGCTTTTTTATTTGCTTTTCTAATTTAGCTTGTAGCAAGTGTTTTATGAAATATTTCTTTCCTCCTCATTATCATTCCACAAAGTGAGCAGCTCGTGGATCAGGACTCAGAGCTGCTGTGTGGATCTCACAGATGAATATACAGATGAATTAAGAGTTGTCCAGGTCTGCTGTACATCATCTGTCACCTTTACTTAAAACTACCTAGAGAAATTATGAAGACCAAGATAGACTGAAGCACATATCAGTGCTGTTCAGACGGGACGGTGTTGTTCAAAGGGAAGTGAGTGAGGACTGGGTGTAATATACAAAGATCTATAAATGAGTATATTTTTGCAGCAAACTTGTGGAAAGAAAGATAAGACAACATTATACATATGATAAAGCATCCTAATCCATTTTTTGGCTCCACTTCTGTCAGTGGTTCAGCTTATAAAATGCTCTTAGACTCAATTCTTTAAACACAGATTAGCAAAAGCTTCTTATAATATTGAGCACTATTAAGAACTGCAGCACGGTGACTTTGCAAATACACAAGTCCACACTTGAGTTGTTATATTGTAAAGTTGCCTGCAGGGTTGAAGTTGTATATATGATATTTATTTTCTGTTAAATGTGTGACATACAGTGTAGCATATTGTTGATCACAGCCTGTATGGAACATGTGATACAGGTCATCTTTGTTTGCCTGCGACACTGGATGCTGAACCAAAGATACAGGATATGTAACACTACATTATTTCAACATGCTCTCTTTATGTTTCCTTTTCTTTGTTCCAGTGGTGGTCAGCGTGGAAACAAACTGTTTAAATCAGACATGGAAGTGTTTTGATCCACTGCCAAAAGCTGCAGGCCTTTTTAAGACAAACTTTCTCTCCCATTAGATCGACACTGCCAAGAAACGTCAACAGGAAGCAGAAATTAGTTTCGCTAAATTAAAAACCCTGCTGTGAAGGTGTTCATAAGCCTCTTGAAGTTGCCTAGTTTGTGATCTACCCTTTCCTTCCAGAGGAGGATGAGGAGAATACATTTGAAGTTGGGGGAACTAATTTAAAACAAGCTGCACAATATTATATAAGGGACATGTTGTTTGATACTGCTGATCCAAATAAGCACTGAATTTTGGCTTAAAACTGAGTTTCCCTTTTTAAAAAAAATGAAATACCTGGGCACATTTTGAATGAAAAAAATGAATGCTGTCACATGACTTGACTCCTCTGCTCACAGTCACTGAGTTTCTGAACAATGTCAGCTTCGGTTTTACATTCAAATTGTCTTTATTGGAAAGTGGGTATGAGCATAATTTGTTTTGCTGTTTTATTCTGGTCACTTTCAAGTCACACAAATGCCTATTTGAATTTCATTCATTCAATTTTCATTTGGGTTTGGAATACAAAACATATATATGATGATAGTGTTGATCAGATCTTTCTGCTGTATTGAATTACACTGGAGCATTTGTTTGCTGTTTTGCATTTGTAGTGTAAAATGAATCGTGATCTGTTTGATACAAGCTTGGCAGTGATGGCAAAACGTGAAAGCGAGTGTTGGCTGTGTCTTGAATCTTTGACAGTTTTATTGAGATTTGTATTGCTTTTAAATATATTAAAGAAAAAAATGAAAGGATTTGATGTCGGAAGTTGAACGTGGTGAAGTAATGATTGTGATGGGTAAGACTTACCACAGAGTCTCCAGGTAACTCATTGTTTTAACTTGTGAGTGGGTTATTATTATAGTGTACATTATGAACATTAAAATGTATTCAAGACAAGCCTTTATTTTTATACAGTAATGTATAGGAGCACATGAGTGAATAGTAAATGTTCCTGAACTGAAGAAGTGCTCACTGTTTCAAACCATGATGGATTGTATAACTACTGTAGAACTGGTGGCCAAACTTGTGCATATTTATACAGTAGGCCTAAACTGTGGACATTTATGTGCAGTGTGCACTTATATCCTCCATATTTATGTTCTAAAAGTCTTTGTACAATATTTTCAATTAAAAGAGAAATGATCAGTTGTGTGTTTTTGCCCTCCCAAATGATTGTACCAGCAGGTGAAACTTGTTTCAGACGATTTGCACTAGAAATATGTTAAATGACTCCTGGAGTGAGCAGTGTGTGTTGATCAGATATAGAACAGTGCAGTCCTCTGCCCCCCACTGGCCATGATGAGCCACTACAAGAGAGACGTGACAAACATTACCCAGCATATGTTCTATACATTATTTGCTAAATTTAATTAGTTAACTTTTAAGTAGTTACTATCACACTGAAAAGTAATTATCCTAATTTATTTCAAACACTACAACATATTTATTTTTTATATTGTTTGTTACACATTCTACGAGTCTGTCTGAGATTTAAAGTCAACCACCAGAGGGCAGAAAATCCACTCTAGAAATACCTGAGAAGATGTAGAGGAAGAATCTTAATGTTACAGGTTATCATCTAATTGTACAAGTCTGTACCGCATCATCAGCCCGAGTGTCTCTTTGACTTATAACATCCTCCTTATAAATATAGTACCAATATCTGAGGTCATGTTTCTAATCAATCAAATGAGTATAGGTCAGCTCGACAACAGGGGGAAAATAAAACATAACCATCAAAGGATGGTCCAGAAAATATGATGCTCATCTCTGGAATACATCCAAAAACAAACACCTTCCTTGGTTCCCCAGTGAAAGAGTGTTGTTTGAGCCTGAGTGTGGATAATAATGTGTGCAGAGATGCTGTGAACAGCCTCACATTACACATTAGGAGGAAGGTTTCTCCATTCACACACTTAATCTCAGTTTAAAAAACTGTGACAAAGTTGGGAGTTAGCAACAATATTTTGGAAGACAGTCATAGCTCAGCATGCCTCCAGCACACAGACTTTTCAGTGAAGCAGTGGACATTTCTAGAAATGAACCATATTTCCTTTCTGGATTTTTCAAAGGTGAAGCAGTATTTTTAGGAATTTTTAACAAGATAATTGAACTTCATTGTGCAAAAACAATAGTCAGACACCAAAAGAAAAATTCAGATATTTCTATATAT
The DNA here is from genome assembly GCA_037176925.1 of Amniataba percoides. Classification (NCBI taxonomy): domain Eukaryota; kingdom Metazoa; phylum Chordata; class Actinopteri; order Centrarchiformes; family Terapontidae; genus Amniataba; species Amniataba percoides. The sequence continues at coordinate 2,091,712 of JBAJHX010000067.1, forward strand.
CTTAATATATGCATGATATTCCTCTTTTATTAAATTTGAAAAAAACTAATTTATTAAAACTGAATAGTCTAATATTACCTCTGCCATTCTTTACTTTCTTTACTTTTATCACATTCTAAAAATATGTTGAAAGAGAATTGAGTGAAATATTAGTATATTTTCCCCAAAAACCATGTAAAAGAAAAAAATCTCCATGGAGTAGTGTCAACCACACCCTCATCTCCAGGTCTTTATCAGCAGATGATGTTCCCTGTTAAACTCAGGGGGTAAAGACAGAGAGGCGAATGCACACACCGTTAGGGTAGAATGTTTATTAGAATTGCGATTAGCGATGTCACATTCACCTACATGGCGCAAAGGAAGTCATAAATATGCTAATATGCAAATATGCACGCCTTTATTGAAATGAGCTCATCTCGTCAGGGGATGATATATCCTGGAACATCTCAGTGAAACACCTCCACGTGGCTGAACAGGGTGGAATGCACAGAAGCATGTAGCTCTGATGGCACGGTAAATGAAAGTAGAAAATCAGCAACAGAGTTAATATCAAATATTCAGATACAAATCAAACACGAGTTCAAAAAAGTCAGAAGAGCACTGGATATTCGGATGGTAACACAAAAAGAAAAAGAGAAAAAAAAAGCTTTGTAATGCACTGCACTGCACCCGTAATAGTCGTGTGTTTGTCTTCATCCACATGGAACTACAGTACTAAGTTGGCAGAAAAAGGTGCATGGCTTTTGTATTCAAATGAACGACTGTTTTCATCTGAAACATTACAGGGAGATGATCACTTGTGGATGCAGTATGGCATTTCATTTATTTTTCAGTGTTGTCCTTGTGAAACAGTGAGTAAAACGATGAACAGAACCCAGTGGTGAGGTTATCAGTTCATGAATAAGTGTCAGAACTTGGCAACAAGGAAATAAAGAAATGTTAAAAAAAGAAACAGAAATTAAGAAAAAGAAAGCAATGATAACGTTTATCCCTGTAGAGTGGTGTTGTGATATTTAGTAGCACGTCATGCTCCATTAGTGAAGTCCTTTGAAAGTGGGACTGGCCATCCCACTTGTTTAACTATTCAGATGGCGGCCATTTTAGGGTCTGGCCTGAGCTTAATGTGCAGGAGGGGAGAGGGTGAGCTCAGCGAAAGGCAGTAGTCATAGTTGAGGTGAATATAGTAATGTCGATGGTGAGGATCCATGGTTGATAATGGCAAAAGAGGGGCGGTCATGCAGCTTGGGCCAGAGGCGAGGAGGGTTGGAAAAGGAAGATTTCTCTGTCACACTGTGGCCCCTGGCCTGGCGGTGCTTTAGGTAGGACACAAGACTAGAGCGGGAAAACAGAGGTGAATAATGTCAGGTCTCTACAAGATTAGATATAAATCCTTTAGCAAAATGAATTAAGTAAAATGTAATAACTGAATTTATTCTGATCAGAGAACACATTAATCTCCACTGTTTGTTTGATTAATCCTCCTGTCCTCACTCTGCTGTACTGCGTGGTAGGTTTTGCAAGTCAAAGATTTTTAGCTCCCTTAGGCACTTAAACCAGTGTCATCTTTGAAACTTTTGAAATTTCTGACTCTTTCTTGACCAGTCACTTTGTAAAAGCATCCAGGCTTGTGTTGCTGTGTTTACCTTTCAATATGTAGTCAGTTAGCAGTGTAGGCACCTTCTCACTGTCTTCCTTCATGGCATAAAGAACTATAGGTGGAAGAAATAAAATGTGTATTAACTCAACAAGGCAGTGATATTAGTGCTATGTGCCTTTGATATAAATGTTCCAGGCTGCAGACTTACTATTCGTGAGCATCTGCAGGTCGTCAACAGATGGAGGAGTGCTTTTCTTCTCATATGGAATAACCGTGTTTAGATACTGAAAACAAAGTCATGGTTGAAAGGCTTTTATACCTAACTGGGACATATAACATTCAAGTAAAAATCATCAGATATTTTTATGTGGCAGGCTCTCAGAAACAGCTTTCGGTCACAGATGTCTGCACAGCTCTTATTTGAGAACAACAGTTTGATATTTTGGGAAATACACTTATTTTCTTTCTTGCAAAGAGTTAGATGAAAAAGACTGAAACCACTCTCGTATTTAAGGGCCGAGAAATGGCTTAGTTAGCCTTAAGACAGGGAAGAGCTAGTCTGGCTCTGTCCATTATTATTCTTGAGCTGAGTCTCACTTCTGATCTGAGCTCCTCTCACTCACAGTGCACCGATCTGAGGTTCAGACACAAATTTCCAGTCAGTTAACCTGCTGCTGGCTGTATTTTCACAGTGTGGAGGAGAGTGTTTTCCATCCAGTCAGCTAACCCTGGACGATTCAGTGAAATCAGCATGTCCCAAAACGTCAAACAATTCCTTCATTAAAGACAATGACATTCCAACAGCCTTTAACACTAAGTGAGAGTTTAAAGACACACATCTGTAAATGCAAACCAACAGCACAAATTCAAAACACAGTTCAGGAACCTGATCACTCCAAAACACACACACTACCAAATTAAAATGATGAATGTTTGTTCATATGTAGTAATTCCATCTGCCTGTGACGTATATGGAAAAAAACATGGTCTTCTCTTTGAGTCTGTCACGTTGCTTACACTATCAACAGAGATCAGATTACACACAGGACGCTGATCATGCGTGTGTATGACCTCAACCCTGTGAAGGTCTGAGGCCTTGGTGGGAGTACAGGAACATAAACTGAGGCAGTGACTGTACCGGGGCTTATACACCAACACATACCACATTTTCTGATGTCTGTGTGATAAATATCCCCTTTAAAACTATATATTATGATTATGTGGACATTGTGTTTAGATTTATTTTATCATATGCAATAATAAGCTTGTGTGTGTCGATTTCATCACATTACATGCATGCATCTGTGAGTTTAACCAGCAGTAATGTCACACTTGAACTGTTTTTCTTTGGAAAATGACCTTTGACCTCACCTGTTTGTCATTCCCTGTGCTTCCAAATGTCTGTCTGATGCCAGTCTGCAGGATGTTAGACAGCCCCTCCATGCTGAAACGCTGCAGATCACAAGCAGGACACACACACCAAATGCACACACACAGATATACATACCATTATTATACCACTGACCATCACCTAAGCCATCTGTACTACAAATACACTGCTTTAGCATCAGACACCCAGAAGTAACCAGACAAAAACACTGCTGCTGCATTGCATGTTGGGAAAATCCATTAGGTTGTTACTGGACAGGACTCGACTGGACGGGGCTGTTACTGAATGCACACAACGGGTCACTTCCACTTTAGGATCTTTCCTGGAAGATACTTCAGAGACTAATGGACCTGAGATCCATTATACTAACAGTCAGGGCAGGGAAGAAGAAGAGCTGTCAGGCACTACTGTATGACTTCACCTTGCTCTCATTTACACTGGAAGGAATAAACATGGAAGTCAGTATCTAGAAAGAAGTAGAAATACATGTTGTGCCATATTTACTAAGGAAGTAGGATAATTGTAGTGAGGAAAGAAACATTACATCTTAGTTTGTATATAATTTGGCATTAATGAACTCTGTATTCATTGATAATAAATATCTAAATATTGAAACATAAGCAACCTTGGTCAAGTGAAGACCTCTCTGCCCTTTCTGTGAATTTGTCTTTTACTTATTATATCTATTTTTTTTGTTTATTATTAAAGTGGCTATTGCCTCTTGATGTGATTATAATTAGATATATGTTAAAGATAAAAACATCATCTGTTATTATTATGCAATGGCTATAAATTTCCTCAGGTGGGGCTGACCAAGCAAGATGTTTTGTAAGAAGATAATTGCATTTAAGTTCTTTTTGCAGCTTAGTGATTTCAGAAATCCCACCTCTGAATTTCCTCTGCTGAGCTTTCCCTCACTGGCAGAGTGTTCAGTCCAGGGATTGACTGTGTAATGAGTTGTTGTTTTAGTAATCCAGCACCACACACACTTGTGTAACTGCATGTAAATCTTGCCCATTGTGGCATAAAAGCACAAGCTTGGTAAAGTTATGTGTAAAGGGTTAATGTGTTACGCAGTTATGGTACACACATTTATATATTATCAATGATTTAAAGGTGTGTAATGCATGCAAGGCCTCCCCCCCCCCCCTGCGTCTCACCTTGACAGGCATGCTCCCTGTCTTCTCTGTGTGACCAGTGGAGCTTATATTGGCTGTTGTCCCTCCCCCCTGCAGGCTCAGGGCCTTGTCCCGGCGCCGGCGTTTGCTGCTGTCTCGTTGCTCCTTCTGCCTGTTCTGCACTTCCATCAGGGCCGTGATGAACGTGTTCTTCACCTCTTTCTCAAACTCCAGCTCCTCACGTCGAGCCAGCTGGCTGACCAGCTCCTCTGAGTACTCCCGGATGGCGGCCTCCACCCGGTGCAGCAGCTCCACCAGCGCTGAGCTGGGCATCAGGCTCAGGCCTGCAGAACACACCATTTTTATTTAGTGCAGATATATAATCATCTTTGATGAGATATGATCCTGTTATCACTCTAAATGAAACATAACTAACAAAAGGAATTCAAGCCACCTGAGCGTTAGAATCAGTACTACATATTTTAAATCATCAGTACTTTTCATTTGTTGCATTGTTATCGTGTCCTTTCTCTCTTAAAAAATCCACTTCCCCCACAGCTCATTAGATCTGAAGTAAGTGAGTTATGTCTGTAACACCTTTTTAGAAATGCTCTGCATCACATGTGCAAAGTTCCCATTCCCACACTGACTGAGACAAATAAATGAGACACAGGACCCACATGGATCTCCAATATGTTCAGAAACAGGGCACCTTATGGCAGAGAACACTTTGTCCTCTTGACCTCTTCCAGTGGACCTGCTGAAATGAGATGACTAATCTAACCATGTGGACTACTAAATCAAAATCTGCCGTGTAGGGGGAGTCCTGGTGACTTGGTTGGCTAAGGGTGAACGTGATTTCTGACATGCATGTACATACACACACACACACACACATCATAACTGGTCATCATAACTGGCTTTTATGTTGGATATTTATGAACAGAGATAATTATATCACCCTCACGCTTGGTATCTTATTTGTGTTTACCAAAATACTTGAAGAACAAATATTAATTGCAATTCAAGAGATATTGCCATTTAAAAAACTAACAAATCAAGCAGTTTCTTTGGCTGTGAGCAACTGTAAGAGGAGCAGTGTTCAGACAGGAATGTGGCCTGTTCACATCTCAGAACAGCTGAGGAAAATGCTGCAGTGAACAAATGACTGAATCATCAGTATATTTTCAGTTTTACCTTCATAGGAACAGTTGTTGTTGGAGGCTTGTGACAGCTGCCTGATCTCCTCCAGCAGGGAGGGGTTGGTCCTGGAGGAGCAGTGGCTGCTCTCCTCTTCATCCTCCTCCTCAGTTTCACCGGGATCCGGAGAGTTCTCCATCATCTCGACTATCTCCTCAATGACCTTGAGGAGACAAGAGAGAGTGAGACAGACGGAAGGATAAAGGGAGAGGGTTGGATGGAGAGAGAGGAGATTAGAAAGCATTGGTAAGTACACACATATCCATAATCATCCATTTGTCAGAAGAGCGTGCCCACTAAAATACCAAAAGCCTCCTCTATTAGAGTCCACATCAGGCTGAAATCCATTATTGATGTTGCACAGGCTGCAGTAGTTTATGGCAGAGACAGACTTGTATTTAGGCAGGCATGTTAACTTTTGCACTTTCATGACATGGGAACTCCCAGTTCCATCCATGAGTGGTCTTAATGTTAAATAGCCACTACCAAAACAGTAAGCATACAAAGAAGACTGCAAACACTTTTAAAGTAACACACACACATAGGGAGGAAGACAAGGAACCAGTTATCAGTCTCACTCTGTTACACATACACATATTTGTCTGTAAGTCCATCAAACAAGAGGCTACAAGTCTTGTCACGCTACTTTAAAACACCTAAAGATGGTCATGGTAATTGAAAATACAATAAAAAATACATCATTATAAACTAAAATGAACTTTGTGTGAAAAGTGGCAACTAAAGGTTGAAAAGAACTCCACAGTTCTGAGATGAGTCTCATGTTAAACTGCTTTCTTTTCCTCATCATCAACAACAGGACACAGAGGAAATGTTGTTTGATCATACACAGACACACACAGACACACACACCTGATCGGCTGTGATGAGCGGCTCTTCATTCAGGCAGGTGGCGTTGTCATTCTTCTCATTCATCTCCTCGTCCTCTTTTTCATGGATCTGCAGAACATGAGACAAAACATGAGAAGGAAATAAGAAAATGACTTTTACAGTATATTTTAACAAGAAAAGAAGGCTGAAGAAGAAGAATCAACAGCTGCCTATCTGGATTGGACTGGTGATCTATGGTCATAATGGGACTGCATTAATTTGAAAGACTCATGATAAAATATTTGAGAGGTTTTACATTATTTAGTGTCAGTCAGGAAAAACAATTTACAATTCCATCTGTGAACATCTACTTATTTATTTATTTATTGTTTGTTTGTTTGTTTGTCTGTTTGTTTGCACTATTTGACTTTAAAATAACTCCATTAATTGTGCTGGAGTGCATCATCACAGAGCTGCCAATGGCTGTAGACTTATATCCTGTCCTGTCTCTTCTAATTATTGGAACAGCACAACAGTCAGACAGTTCATGTAAAAGTTACCATTTGCTAAAATAAAATCCCCTGCACACAGAAGTCAGATTCATTTTGTGGTTCTGGTATGTTTAGAACAAAAGGTTAAAATCAACATGACAGAGGAAACTATAAAAAATGTGCACTTCACAATATCCAAAGAAAAAAGAAAAATCACCTCATCTGGTTGACCTCAAGGGGAGCTGTTATTTTTTTTAAATATTCACTATTGGCCTGTTTGACACAACACCTTTAACTTACAGAGAGCTCCAACAACTAAAGGGAGGGAGGATCTAGCTGAACATCAGCAGCATGTTACTTCCACAACAGCCCCTCCCTCGAGGGCGGAAACGCCTGCTCTGGCCTTGACCAGCCCAATGACGGCCGAGTCTGCTAAGTGCCTGCTGTCCAGTTGTATGTGACAGCCAGTTAAGGGAGGAGACGAGATGGGAGAGCTCTGATGAAGAACAGTCCAGACAAGGTTGGTCAAGCACGTCCTCAAGTGGAGATAATAAACTGAGAGAAAGAACTAGCCACTCAGTTTGACACCAAGATGAAAAATAATGACACATTGTGCTTCTACTTTCATTTACACACGTCTAAATCCATAAACGTTTTCTGGGTCAGACCTCTGAGCTGTTTTAATAAAACTATGCTCAATTTAGCATAAAAAGGGTAAATCAACTTTACAGTAGATCACAGAATGAGTTATTCATTCATGATTACAGCTAACTATTACCCACTAAACAGGATTTTGGTTCAAATAAAATTCATATAGTCTGTCTAGCCGTGGTACTAAACTACTCCCAAAGGCAGGGAATGGAACAAGGAAGTCATTTAATTCATAAAGAAATTTCAAAACACATTACAGCTTATTGAAATTAAATACACCATTCCAAAATAAAGAACAACACTGACTTAACTGTTTTAAGGAAAGGTTTAGGCTAATAGCTAATAGCACATTTCCCACATCTAGACCAAATGCAAAGATGTGCAGTGACTCGTACCTCCTGGTCAGACAGATTTCCGTTGAGTCCCTCCGAGTCGTTGCCGTCCCAGGTGGAGATGTAGTTGTCAGTCAGAGCATCCCATACACTGCAAAACAACACAGGCATATACATGTATGAAAATCTGCCAGAAAAGTACCAAAAAAATATCAAAAACCAGCATCAAAACACCATTTCTGGCCTTTGCCCAAATGGCTGTCGACTTTGTTAAGCTGGTGTATCCACACAGGGTGTAGTTAGACAGTTATATAACAGCATTAAACTAGAGTTTGGTGTGTTGTTTTATCTCCCTGGTTGTAAGGCTCAGCCGTGTCTTCAGCTGCCTGCAACTTAGTCAATATTTCAATATGGCAAGTCAATGATGGTGAATGCTGGAGGCTGCAGAGGAACAATGCACAACAGAAATAAAAACAGCTTACTACTCAGCAAAAGGCTTCCTTAGCAGAGATTTAGATAAAGCGTCTCACATCATTGTGCCCGTGGTCTTTGAGTAGAACTCGGTGCAAGCGTCTGTCTGAGGAGGAATGACATGGAACTGGGAGAGAAGTCTCCTTTGTGTTTTTTCCTCCTCCACTTCGAGGTTGGCCCAGGACTGCTGCCCTGCTCCCAGTGGCACTGCCCACACCCGCTCACACAGTGGCCACCATTCAGCTGACGGCTTACCTCACCAGCCATGCATGCCACGGCTGCATGCACCAGCACATAAACAGGGTCAAAGTTTCAACACACTTAACCCTAAGATAAAAGCTAAGAGATATAAAGTAACCAAAATAAAATGGACTTTAAAAAAAAAGAATTCATGTGCCAAAACTCTGGAGTATTTTTCTAAAAGTTAAATAAACTGTATGGCTCCAGTCTGTAAGATGACCCCATGCATACAGATCACAGTTTTACTCTTTGACAATCGCTGACATATTGATTATGGGGGATTATGGGCAGGTCTGTATTGTTTTCTTTTTTGTTTTGTGTGTGGAAAATGATTTTCTGTCTTCGTTGAATGTCTTGTTGTCCATAAAAACTGAAGTGTAAAAAATAACATTTGTAGTTCAAAGCTTGTGCAGAATTATTTCTTGGCAGGGAGCATTGCTGCTTTGTTAACTTTAGACAGTCACGGTAGCTGTTTCTTGTCTTTATGCTCAGCTAACTGGCTCCAATACACTATTTAACAGACAAAATTGAATTGGCCTTTTCTTCTTACTTTTCTCATATAAATAAAAAAAAAATCGAATCAGTGCAAACCACAGCGACACATGAACAGCACATACGGCGTGCGTCACACAGGGGCGTCCGGCCAGCAGGAGCTGGAGCTCCATGTTACAAAGCTGTCCTGCTGTGAGAAATCAGTCTGTTTAATATTCTAATTCTCCATCAGCTTGTCAGACTCACTCATATCTGCTGCTGTGATCAGGCAGCTGCATGGATTAGAACAACATGTGAGACAAACTGTCTTCAAACCCACGCCACATTTACATTGTTGACCATTATTACATCACAACACATGAACACACATGAACATCAGTACTGTCTTAGTTTCTATTAAGTGTATTCAGTGTCTAAATAACACTAAGCTGAAGAAATATCTAGTGAATGAGCCTAATCACTTGTGAATTGTAGCATGAACTGTTACTTGTAAGAATTATTGTGAAAAGGGAGGAACAATGAGACGTTGTTGGTGCGACAGGAACACTGGAGGAGGTTTGGACAGTTTGTCTGGAATACATCTCTGCTGGTTTCCTTATCTGTGCCACAGCAAATCGGAGTGTGGCATTTGGCTTGTGTCTCCGTCGTGACATGCAGATTAGTGTACTACTGTAGAACTCACATCCACCCACTTCCTGTGGTCCGACCTCTCTGGGCTTTATTCATCAAAACATTTTTAACAGCCATCTAATACTGTTTGAAAAATCATGTGATTCCTCTCCAAAAACTCTCCTCTTACACCTACAGTAGGCTATTTTTAGCGCGATTCATATCCACACAGTGTGAGGACGTGCCTGTTTCCGCCCCAGAGCCTGCTTGCTAAAGGAGGAGGGTCTGGCAGTCAGCTGGTGGAGAGGCAGAGACAGAGACAGAGCCACAGAGCCAAAGCCAACTGAGGCGTAGCACACTGCACATTGAATAATTCAGCATGCAGTGGGGCTGGGGAGGGTGGGGTCATGCTGTTGATTGACTGGTTGTGTTTTGATGTCTTTGCGTGGAAATATTTTGGCTTTGTGAGTGTGTAGTGAATGGTACTAATGACATCATATTGAGTTGGCCAGTATGTTCTGTGACTGACATAAAGGGATGTAGAAATATTTCCTATGTTATGTGTGCTGAGAGTCTGTCATTTTATCATGTCACTGCATTTTGTAGTCTTTTCTATCACTTTATTAAATCCCTGATGGCAAGGTGTGTTTCAACATAAAGCCTCAAACCTAGTCTGAAATTGTCTCAAATATTCACACAGAAGTACAATAAAAAAATGATCTGTAGTCTGTGTGGCCATTGTTGAGTATTGCTACTTGGGATATGAAGCTATTCTCTAACCTAGAAATACTGATGCAGATGCCTTTTAATGGGCTTAGAATCAGTTCAGGCCCTGATGTGACTGAAGACCGATCTGATAGATTAGATAGGTTAACACACGCAGGCTTGATATCATATATAACTGACTGATTAATGCTTCTCTGAATACTTTATCAAACCATGTTAGTGTGTGGTCACTCACTCTTCGTCCTGCAGCTGCTCCTCATCCTCCTGGCTGTGTGACTGGTTGCGTATGGGTGCCAGGCCCTCCGTCTTGGTGTTGTAATTGTGGAAGCAGACGTTGAGCTTCTCGTCAAACTCGTTCACCAGATCCTCCATGGATTTGAAGCTCATCATCTCAGAGAAGTTCTCCAGCTCGGAGAAGTCCTCGCGGGTGATGGAGGCCAGGGGGACGGTGGTGGTGGTGGAGTAGGTGGAGTGGCTCAGCGCCGGGTGGTCCAGCTCATCCATGCGGCAGGGGCGGAGGTCCTCAAACTCCTCATCCAAACACACGAGAGGGGCTTCCATGGCGTCCCCTGTCTGTTAACGTCTGCACAGCCAGAGGGATGGTGATTTAGTGTTTAATGCAGAGAGGCTGCTAAATCAGCACAGCTTATAAAAGTGATGTTTCAGGTTTGATCAGCATTCCTTTAATGAGGCGAGGCCACTGCTGCAGCAAGCGTGTTCAGATGGAAAGACCAGATCCGACAAAGCATAAGAGTCCGTAGCTGTCCCCATCTGTTAGACCTACCAGGATCCCAGACGGATTTATCTGGCCTCTCCTAAATCACGCCTGCCTCACCTCATGTGGACTGGCACCATGATGTCTAGACAAAGAGGAGGTGGAGGTACATGTGCCAGAAGGGGACCAGGTCCCAGAGGGAGCCCAACCAGTTGGCTTTACTGGTAAACCACAGTTAATTAAGTACCTCTACTGGGATTTAACTGATGAGCTTTCAGAGGTTCTGGGACATGAAATTATATGAACATTTGTCAAAGTATGCAATATATCACACAACATACTACAGTATTACAGCTGCTTCTTTTTCTATGTGCCTGCGAAGGGTTTCTTTCTAAATAAATATGGATGGAAAAATGTATCCTTCATTAAATGGTGCCAAATGATTGTAAAGCTCCTCTGAGAGGTTGACTTTTCTCTCAACCTCAATGCAAACTCAGGTACCAGCTGCAAAAAAATAAAATATTTTAAATATACTACTTAACAGCCTAATGGCACCTTCTCAGCACTGTGGATAGCTAAGAAATCATTTCATCATTTTTTTAATGTCCTCAAATAAGGCAGCCAGGCACATCTCTGAAGAGAATAAAGTTTAACCCAGATACTCCCAAGATGTAGTATTTTCCAGTGTTCCTTTCAAAATCACATTTGATGATTGATTTGGTAAAATGTTGCTGTATGTGCAATTACAGTTAATTCATTTTTATCCTGAAGACATTACTCTCACTTTCTTCTGTTCAGTCATTATTCTTAATGAACTGGTGGGAGGCCTAATTGCCACAGTGGAGTAACAAAGGCGTCAGTACAGTCTCAGATATGTTTAAAGGAGATGAACTCAGCATTTCCAACGACCTGTAAAGATAGTTGGATTTACATTTTAACCATTTAAATTAAAAACTTATATGTGTTATTCCATTAAGGTAAGGATGTATCTGCTAACAGTTAATAATAATACTGAATGTATATGCAACATATGAAATAAAGTCCTGACACACTTCATTGGAGCCTGAAAGAGCCAAAGTGCCTCAGCACTTAAAAAATGAAAAGTCATTTTATAACAGCTAAGATTAAAGTGCACTAAACCACCAAAAGAAAAAAAATTCATTCATAGGGAGGACTGAGTGCTGCAGTCAGACTTTTAAGAGTCGGGCGCAGTCTAATTACAGTAGTGAGGCCTAAATTTCTTCCTCTCTGTCTTTGCTGGACCGTGGCCTGGCGTACATGGGTAAGTGCAGAGGAGTCCATTTAAAAACAAGCTTGTGCAAGCCTCTTCCTCCTCATCACAGCACTCAGCAAAGTGCTGTCAACAACCGGATATTGTTTTTCAGGATCTCATCCACTCTCTCTTTAGTTCTCTCCTCTTTGTACTGGTGTGTTTTTGGCTTGTGTGTTTTTTTTTCATTGCATCAGCGTTGTCGTTGGCTGAACACTTCTCCATTCTTCAAATTGATTCCATCTTGAATAAACCCTGGCAGCAGTGAAGTCACCCTCTTTATGTGACAGTGACTGACAGCTTGTGTCTGTTAATAGAGCCAGTTGGTTTATTTGGATAACAAACATGGGCAAGGAAATTAGTATCAGACTCTAAGACGGCCACAGGGGCCTCTCAGGGGCACTGATGATGCTTGAAAATTTCAAACTCCTAATTGCAATTTCTATTCATGCTGTGGCCTTTCTATATAACAGTGTGTGAACAGAATGGATGTGAAAATGATATGACGTCCAAACATCCACATTAGAGCTGACAGCAGTACAGAAAATGTGTGTGTGTGTGTGTGTGTGTGTGTGTGTGTGTGTGTGTGTGTGTGTGTGTGTGTGGGATTGAATGTCTGCACAGTGTGTTTGGGATATGTGTCAGCCTTTTTTTGTACATGACCTTCACAGAGAGTGGTGGTGGTCTCAGGTGCGTCCCCGTGCTACAGGGGCATGCAGGTATCAAAAGAGCCAATCACAAGCCCTCATCAGAGGTCATTTAATGCAACGGAGCCAAATCACTCACCCCATTTTACAGTGGGAGGGACGGCCACAGACACACAGTCGAGCTTTTTTTTCTTTTTCTATTTTGTGACTGCAAGCAGGAATGGCATCATATTTATATTGCAAAAGCAAACTCAATCATCTTTTTTGTTCCACAAATATAAATATATATATATGTAACTGAAATTGACTCCATTTCTACTCGATTTTCAGGAACCCCTTCCAGAAATGGAAATCAAGTAAACGCATGTCATCAGCTCATCAGAGGGAGAAAAAAGAGGAGAGTGGGGGAGGGAGAGAGGAGCAGCAAGGGAGAGAGGAAGAGGAGAGATGGAGGAAACCATGGTTACAAGGAAAAGGATGGTGGGAAGATGATGCACAGCGAGGACCTAGGGGAGGCTGGGACTGGAAGAATGAACAGCGGGATGATGGGTACAGCAGGAAGACAGATTACCTGCAGTGGATGCTGTCGGTACAGCTCGGGGTCCAGGCAGGATCTTCTGAGACGAGGAGAATCTGTGCCTGACCTCCCTCTGCTGCAGAGCCTACCGACGAGCAGCAGCACTCACATTCATTCCAGGGTGACGGAGAAAGAAAATAAAAGCAGGGAGGTAAAGATGTCAGAGTGGTCTGAGCTTTGGTCTGTATCCTTCCCTCACCCGTTAGCCCACAGCCACCCTTATCTGTCCTCCCACAGCCCGTTGTTTTCCAATCAATAGGCAGCCAGCCCAGCTCTCACAGAGCCTGCGCAGAGCCAGGCCTCTGACGATATCACCCACCCCCTCCCTTTCTGCCCTCACTATCCTTTCTCTCTCTCTTTGTCCCTGCCTCCTCCCTCCCTCCCTCCCTCCCTCTTTTTCCTGCACACATTAATTCCCCAATATTCATGAGGAGAGGAGGAGGAGGAGCAGGAGGTTTCTATAGCAAGGTAGCACATTGTTTGTCTGTGTGCCTCGTACATGAAATCCTCCTCACTGAAACACAAGCTGTCCCTTTATCGTCTGCTCGACCATTCTGCTACTGCTCTGATTCTGATGTCATGTCCAAAAGAAGATTTATTTATTATTTTTAATCTGTATATTCAGGTGTTGAAAATGAATGAAGAGAATCACACAGGAAAAAAAATCTAATTCAATATTTATTTTCCCACCTAATTATCACAAAACACAAAATCAAACAAGGGGGAGACAAAACAACATGCATTTATAGTAATGCAGAGAGAAAATGCTTTGTGAGCTAAGAGGAGAACATTTTATACAAACTCATCTGAAGTCCCTTGTAACAAAGTCTTGTCATGAGGTGAGAAGCAACTAAATCAGACAGGATCATATTCATACATTTAGTCTTTAGTTTGAATTTATAATATTTTTTCATATTATTATATTATAAAATCTTACATTTATCTGCTTACAATGCTTATAATTAAGCACAAACATATCAAGACAAAAGCAATTTACTTGTATGTGAAAACCTACTAGGAGAAGAAGACAAACCCACAGAACACAACGTTTCCTTTAGAGTAGACTGAGGATTGATCAACATAACCACATTAAATTAAAGTAAGTGCAAAGTTGATTTTATTTTATATGACTTTATGTTGTGTTTCATGTGATTTGTCTGATCTAATGATTGTTTTGGTGTTGTAGAAAACTTAAGTATATTGAACTGAAGTATTATTGGCAACAGGCAAAAAGAGTCATTGCTTTGAATAGATATGTGAAGAACTATAGTGAGTTGTCCTAATTGTATTTCACAACATGGTATATAAACCTGCCAATATTGAAAATTGCTAAATAAAACCCACAGTGAAACTAGGATTGCATCCTGTTGAAATTCATTCAAATTTCAAAACATGAAAATATATAAAACAGATGCTGATCAAAATGCCAAATGATCGTGAATTTGATGTTGACCCATAAAGACACATAAAGCCCCTGAAGACAAACTGAGATTTATGATATTGGGCTGTCTACATAAAAACTGATTTGACTTGACCCATTGATTCTTCATAGCCGGTGCTTCAAAATCTGCATAATCCCTGGTTTCAATCTGTGACCTCCTGTCCAAAAGCCTGAGCTCTGCAAACATAAACACATGCACCGACGTAACAGTTCACGTGTTATTATCACACCCAGAGTGCACTCAGACCGGGAAATATAATAATGTGGCGCTCTTTGAGGCCGGGAACATCCAGCTCTCAGATATGAGCAGATGTGACAGATTAATCTTTTTACAGCCTGATGGATCTGAGAGAATTGAAAAAATAAGTATTTCTCTGAAGACTTGTTCATGATGGACACTTTCCCCCCTCGTGATGTAAACGTGATGTATTTTTTTACTTTTTCTTGCAGCCCAGTAACTGTGGCTCCACTCTTGGAAATACTTTATTCCATGTGCACTCCAAACTGGTGATGTGGACAAAGCTGAAAATCACCAGAGTTTTTTTCCTTCCAAAATGGATAGCATAATTTTAGAAATTGGCAAACAGATAAAACAGACAAAGACAGAGAGGCTGTGGACTGATTTGCTGAAGAAATGATGTCAGGAGTCGCTGAGCATACCTGCTTGGCTGAAGATGCTGCACACTATAAAAAATAAAACATCACATCACAGAACGCACTGTACTCACTACACCTACATGCCTAAAAACAATCACATAACAGGCAGTTTTACACACACGCATTTCATTATGGACGGTGTGAAAAACTGTTTTGGAAGCCTCATGACCAAACAGCCAACAAACACCAACTTCATTAGACTCCGTGAGCAGCTGCTTCCTCCTCACACAACAAGAAAAGAGGAGAAAAGGAAGAAAGGAGACTGGGCCTGTCAGAGGCCTCCCATTACTACGGCAACATAGCTCACAGTGCCCAGCATTGCACAGACGCTGGTTGCCATGGTTATACCGTAGCTGCACTGGCAAAGGAATTACTCCACAAGCTACAGTCGGGAACAAGAAGGAGAAAACTCTCCCTTCAAATCCTTTTTCAACACAGCAAACAGAGTTGGCCGTAGCTTTATTTGAAGAGAAGGAACATGCTGTATGGCCTGATTGTGATGATTTTAGCTCAACAAGAGCAAATCATACATAAGCTGTAAGTACTGTGAATATATAGAAATAGGCATTTAGTGGATTTGTACTAGCATGTAAAGTAAAAAAATAGATGCATGTTCCTCCTTATATTTGCAGTGACATTCTCTCATACTAATCCTTCTTTTAGTTTAACATCAATCCAGTATGCATAAAGCAGATTATTTGAATATCTGCAGTCAAGAAGCTGTGGAGTTCTAACTGGGTGGAGACAGATTCACTGTATGTTCAGGTGTCATCCCACCCAAACACTTCAGCAGCTGTTTAGCACACCTTCAAGCTGCTAATGAGATTCAGTGAAGCCTCAGCAATGGGGAGGATTTTTTCCCCTCATATAAATTTCACACTTTGTAGGAGTGAAAGTGGTTTAAGATTGGAGGACTGGAACAATGGTTTTACAATAATGTGAAAACTGTTTTTCTTTTTTTCTTCTTGTCATTCCTTCAGCACGACAGGAATGACAGTGACTAAAGTGACAGTGTTACCATGGATGTCGTTAGGTCGTGCAATGAAAGTTTTTCAGTGCACATAGCTCGCACATTCTAATACACACTCCTGGGGCTAAGCCTCCCCATCTCTCAATCCTAGTGACGTCCCTGAGTGTTACAACTTGTCAAAGGGGACAATAGGAGAAATAAAACCATTCAGATAAAACTAACCCTATCCACCAACATAGGGGTCTACTACAGCTCACAGGAGTTCTGACATGACTGAGACTTAAAGTGAATTAACTGCCCTGTTAAAATAAATATGATTAGACTCTGCAGCCACTGCAAATCCTTTAATATATATATATAATATATTTGAAGTTGCTCCCGGTCTGTCCCTGCCTTTGCTTGAAAGATCAATTTAATAAAAACACACATGTTCAGTTCCTGCACACAACATGATACAACCTGATTCAGAAAAGGTTTTTTCAGGTTTTCTTATTAAACCTGGCACTGCTCCATCACTGTATCAGGTATCAAGGGATATATTGTTCTGTGGGTAATGTGTCTCAGTGGTTCCTCCATAACATGAAATAATAATCTGTAATTGCCATAACCTGTAAAAAAAAAAAAAAAGGCACTCGGACAAATAAACTGTTTCCTGTCTGGAAATGTTAAATTTATTAAGCTTCTGAGACAATCACATTCTAATCTGCCTTCTCAACAGCCTGCAAATACAAAGTTCACAGTAATGCTCAGGGCGTTTAAATATGTCAAAGAACAGCTGGTCTCTTCTTGATCCTGTCTTGATATTTAAGGTTTAATTGTTCATAAAATGCATCTATGTGCTGTTGATCTCTGTCTGTTGATCTGTCTGTTTTACTTTTCAACCCTTTTTCAGTTAAATCTGTGAGAAGTTTTGGTTGACATACCAGAGATGAAAAAGATGCAGAAAAGTGTTGTTTTTTGTTTGTTTGTTTTAAACCTCTTACGTGACAATACCACCACAGATTTCTGAACAACAAATGTTTTAGTTACAAATGTTTATGATTAAACATCAAGCAATACATTTAGAAAGTCAAGTCAATTTTATTTCCAGGGGCTGTTCATCATGAAGAAGTCCTCTTAAAGTGCTTTACAAGTCAGTAAAATTAAATAAACATAATGACAAACACACACAACTAAAAACACATGTGACAGCTCTGTCCATCCAAATGTGTAAAGGAGGAAGGTTGAGTGGTCAAATGAGGAACAGATCTGTGCTGGTGCTGTGGTCTTTGTACGTGGAGCTTTGAAGATTTAGATCTATTACCTTAAAGCGATCATCAGGATGCTGAATTAAAGCTGTATGTTTCCACTGACATCTTCATCAGAACAACTTTACATTTACAATGTAGAGACAGCCTATTGGGTAATTCAAATATAGAGTAATCAGACCATCATCTGCACAATCGGCCACAGTCCATACAAAAAGGGACATTTGTGCTTATACAGTACATATGTGCTTTCCATGGTGACGCGTCTCATTTCACAAAACATGATGCTGCATTGAATGAGTCATGTGGAATCTGTTGGGAGAGAACCTGTCCATTTTTTATGGATATATGTCACTGTATTTTATAATACTATAGTATTATATATGCTGAATGATATTCTTTTAGGAAGTGTTCTGTCCAATCATTTAATGGCAAGGGAGGTTTTTGTGATTTTGGAGATACACAAACGTGCTTGATACATTTTGTTTGTACCACTGTTTAACTTATGAGTGTCACCACATTAGTATGTTTTGCAGTTCCCTCCCGTGCTTCACCTTTTGGATTTGGAATGAGAGAAGATATAAATAACTGATTTCAGAACAGAGTAACAGACAACAGATTTCTGTGTTCGAGAGAACAGCATGATAGGGAGGTGATGTGTTGCTTCTGTTAGAATGTGATTTGGTATCGAGTGTGAGTCCTGTTGTGGTGGGAGAAACGATTGTCCCTTCTGATTGTCCAAATTCAATTAGAAGCAGTTTTATTAAATTATCAAGTCATACATATCATGTATCTACATCATGAAAGTCTTTTTCACACAGGTCATGGTCGCTTAATTGTAAAATACAGGGTGTTTATTAAGTGGTGATAGATGTGTTTTCATTTCAAAATAATGAAAAGATGAATTATAAGATGTTTTCTTCTAACATCCGTTATCTCCTCACAGGGTTGTCGATCCTGAAGCCTCCTCCAGTGAAGTGAGGCTTGCTGCTCAGCTGGGGCAGAGGCTCCAGCTGCTCCAGCTTGGTTTTAGTCCTCTGCTCACTGATGAGGCACACACAGGTCCAGGACAACAGAAAGTGAACAAAGCCATCACTAACAGTGTTCATGCTCCTCGCATTGAATAAATTACTCATCAAAAATAAACAAACATGAATCTCACCTGTGAAGCTTCTTCTGACAAAGGTATTTCTTCTTAATGTTTGCTAGCTCATTAGCTAAACTTTGATTCTCACTTTTGTACTCATTCATCTTTGAGTCGAGCATTCTCAGCTCTGCTATCAGTGCCTGTGGAAGCAGAGGAAAAAACATCATTCTGTCATAGTGTCATCAGAAACATACTGAGTCTTACATTCTAATGATGGTCCTTGTTGGACAAAGGATTTATGGAATGATTTCTATTTTGTAGAAGTTATTGCTGTTGTGTACATTTATATAGTGAGTAAGAATCACTGAAGTTTCCAATGAACACAGAGGACTGTGAGGACAGAAAGAGACTGTTTAGCTGGGAAAACCAGGATCTAATGGGGTCAAATAAGAAAACATGAAGGAGTGGAATGCAACAAAAAAAACAACATGAAAGAAGAAAACAAAACATTTCAGATAATAATGACATATATTGTTTGACTGTCACGAACAGGATGTATGGGATCACCTTCAGCTTTTTAGTTCTCTCTCTGATGATCCACTGGCACTGCTGGAGCTGCTCAGCTGCCTCTGGACCAGGCTGACGAGCCAGAATGTGCTTCAGCTCCACGTACAGCTTCTCCTTTTCCTTGGTGGAGAAATGGATGAAAGAAAATGCAACAGAGAGGGAGAGTGATAGAGCCTAGATGCTGTCTAAATCAAAACATCTATTGAGATTGTTATACTTAAAAATAATAAAACTCAAATAATAAAACTTGCCACTCCACTTGTACCTGGATCTGTGATCTGCTTTCATTGTTAAAGCAGCCTTTGTGCTGTTTTGCATCTCTTTTCAAAATGAAACTACATACTATGTCAGTGTCTTTTCTTGGACTAATGTGTTGTTAGTTTGGGGTCTTTTCAAGAGTATTATCCTTTTAGCCCCAATGAATAAAACTGAACATATATGCAGGTAGTAATCCTAAAACATCTCTAATTGGTTAGTAATAGCTAAACTTAATTATGACATCATAGTTACAGTGATGCTACAATAAACACAGGACTATTGTCAAATGTTTAGGCTTCTACGGTCAAACTCAGTTTTGTTTAAAACCATCTTTACTTCCTGAATTGAAATAAATGAATAGTGCTAACCTTTTATTATTACTCTTTATTATTCCACAACACTTGAAACAGAGAGTCAAATGTTTACCTGTAGCAGGAGTTCACGTTCCTCCAGCTGTTGGGTCTTGGCGATCAGTCGTTTTTGTAAGGACTGAATCTTCTGGATGAGTTCGTATTTGCCTGGGTCACTGCCCTGTGTGTGGGGGGGGCATTCACCAAATGTTAATGGCCTGAGCTTTTGCTCTGTGTGAATGAGCGTGAGTGGCCTTTCGCATAAACTTAACATAAAATTATTCATGTGACTGTGAGGCAGAGATGAACAAAAAAAAAGAAAAGCCAAAATGCCTTCAAGCTAACCCGCACAGATGCCACCAAACAAGTCCTTTACCTCCAGTCGTCTCCATCGGTGAATATTTATGGGCTTCAGCTGTTGCTCAAGGACGCTGTTTCTTGTTCTCTCTCTAAGAAGCTCCCTCTGCAGGTGGAACAGCTCTCGCCTGCAACACAAGTTGCACTCAGTAGAATTTCACACGGTACTCACATACAGCATCAACAATTAAAAATGTGAACGTAATGTAAAAATACTAAAATTGCCTCATAGTAGGCAACCTGTAGGAAAACAGTTCTAGCAAAAATAATAGGCTACTCATCCTTTCGCTGGCTCATTAACAACCATGATGCAAAATGATATGTGGTTTTGAAATATTAAACTAAGATAATGAGGTCGTTCAGGAGACTGGAGTCTTAAAGTTAAGGTCATGCAGAAAGCTTTACCTCAGAAATGCTTAAGTTTCATTACAAAAGAGTTAAAAGTTTAAATAAAGTCATTCCTACCTCTGACTCTGGATTTCTCTTCACCTTCCTCTATCTTTCTTGGAATCGTTTCCTTCTACCCTAAATGCTGCACCCTGTAGGTCACCTCACACTTTCTCCATCCTGCCCTGCTTCTCTACTCCAAATTCTTCTCTTAGAGTAACTCAGCACTGACTCTCTTTGTTTAAACTCCTCCACTTCTTTTTCTCTTCATCCTGTCCAGGCCCTCTGCTCTTTTTTTACCTCAGGTCTTCGGTGTTGGGTATAGTCTTGTCCAGGATGCTCTTCTTGCGCCGGAGCCTCTTGAGCTCCAGCTTGAGCAGACGGATGTCTTCCATGAGCTGGTTGTAGTGGAAGTCCCCCTTGTTCAGGATGGACTGCTGGATCCTGATTTTCTCATACAGCAGTGCACGCTCGTCGTTGCGGCGTAGCAGCTGTTTGCCCAGGTTGTCACGCTCTCTGATCACCTTGAGAGACATTTTGCCAGCAAATGATCAGATACCAGTCTCTGGTTGTAATTCTCTCTCTCTGACTCATCTCGCCTGCCTCCTCCTCCTTCTTTACCTGTTCCAGTTGCTTCTTCTGTTGGATCTGCTCAGCATCAGCGTCGGCTATGATCTTTTGCAGTTTTCGCTGTTCTGCTTTTTGATTGTCAACACGTTGCTTTGTTTCTTCCACCTGGAGTTTCATCAACTGCAGATCCCCCTGTAGCAGGACACAGATGTGTGTGCACATGTATACAGATTAGGCATAAAAAAGTCGGAGAAGGTTCGTGAAAAAACACTCAGAATGACCATCTTTGGTTTAGAGGTCGAAGATTACTGGTGCTACTTGGTAAGGCAAATGAAAAATATCTAATGCTCAAAAGAGGGGCCAGTTTACACTAACATTAATTCAATTGATTGTCCAAGTGTAACATTACTAAGAGGGATAAATAAAGACTTAACTTAATATCTAAATGATGATGAAGAACTCAACACCACACCCAGATAATGAGGCAGGCAGCAGTACCTTGAGGCCCTCGTTATCCTTCTCTAAGCGCTTGTGCTCCTGCTGGTCCTTGGCAAGAGCCAGCTCCTTCCCAGTAATCTCATCTCTCAGTCGGGTGACCTGGTTGTTCATGGTCTTCATCTTCCTCTTCATCTCAGCAATCTCTTCCTGAGGCAGACAGACAAACATTCGGACGAGGCAAAGGAAGGAAGGCAAAAATATCTAAAAAGCTATATATAACACACAACTGCAAGTTGTGGTCAAGAGATTAACATAGGTTCTACTAGAGTTGCTTAGTCTGTTAGCCAAGGACAACACAAAAAACATGTGGGAACAATTCTAGAAAACTAGAACTACATTTTGTATTTTCAAAGATATTACTAAATATGTTATTTCAAGATACTGAAGAATCTCAGAGTCACTATTGTTGTAACAAATAACTGGTAAGCAGCCTCATTACCAGATAACTGACTAACAAATAGAAGATGAACAAAAGCCCATCATTCGTACCTGAGCCTCAATGAGGTTTTTGCTGTAGATGTTCCTCTCAGACACGACAGACTCCAGCAGGTTCTCCTGTTGTTTGAGCTTGCACTCTGCCTCTGTAACCTTCTTCCTCCAATCAAATATCTCCACCTCTCTTACTTCAACGTCATTCATTTTTTGTTGCACCTGTGCAAGTCAAAGTGTCCAAGGTTCATGGCAGTTTCCCAAGCTCGTGATAATAACTTACTTAAAAGCATGCAATATTAAAACGAAACCAAGGAATAAAATGTAATAAGATAGCTCTTCTGTACAATGTACCTTGTGCATGAGGTTGCTGGTCTCATTAATGTAGCGGTCCCGTTCTTTTTCCAGCTGTTGGATGATCTTGCGCTGTTTCTGGGCCTCCTGGCGGTAGCCATTGATCTCGTGCTCCAAAGTCTTCTTGTCCTGCTCAAGGAGCTTCACAATGCTCTGCTGTTTCTCAGTCGACTGTGCAGCTTTAATCATGTTCTGTTGAATGGGATTACATGCACATTCTTCATTTCTTTTGAATGTTACAAGTAGTTGTAGTGAGAAATAGGAGTTATAGTTTACAATATACACTTCTGCACGATCGATGATGAGCATGTTTAATGGCATGTCTGTATACAAAATAAAACTAAATAGGTACTCTACAACACACCTTGTTTAAGATGTCTCTCTCTCGGATCAGCTCGTCTATGGCTTTCCTGTCAGTTTCAACTTGCTTTTGGGAAGATTCAAGATCTGCATAAGGAGAAAGAAGGGTTTGTGTGCTGATACATGAATGTCTATTATGCTAAATATTATTTTTTGCTAGTCTGTGGGGCTGGTGTGGCAAAGTGGAAAATAGGAGAGAGGGATAGTGTGGTTTAGATAAGGGGAGAGAGGAATTCTCTGCAGTTGAATTCATAGTTTCATGTAACACAGTTGTTCAACATCCATGCTTATGTTGTCACAGGCTTGTTCTCCGTCCCTCCCCTCTGGCCATTTTTCATGGTCACCATGCCTCCTTCATGCCATTCTGAATCCATCCCATAAACTGATTGCTCCCATCTTCTCACCTGCTTCCTCTTCCATCATCAGCCCTGCAGTAAGTTAGCTTCACCTGCTTACCTGCTAACCTGTCTCCAGCCGCCTGTCTGCCTCAATGCCAGTACACTCTGTTCCAGAATATATCATCAGAAATCATCCCTGGTCTCAGCTGTCTGCATTTGGCTCCTCTTCCTGTTTCTGCTCTTCCAGCACACTAACATAACATACTGTATGTATTCAAGTTTACTGTTATGAGTCTAACTGTAAATACACATAGCAAAAAATAAAATAATTGCAAATAAAAGGTTTAAACTTCATTTTTAATTAGCTAATTGTCTTTAATAATGCAGACTACATATCTTGTACTCCATCTCACCAATGTTTAGGTGCCATCATCTCGTGTAAGACAAAACTCATTTAAGCTTGACACTGATCAATACAGGATAGCACTGAGGCAGAAAAAGGCTGGGAACAGAGTGGATAATGGTTCATGTCTGTCAAGTACATGTGTCTCTATGATATATCAAGGCAAGCTCCCATACCTTTCTCTAGACCAGCGATCTGAGCTTTCAGGGTCTCCCTCTGCACATCCACGTCAGCCTTCTGATCCTCCATCAGATGGAGCTTCTTCTGGAGGACTTCTCTCGTTTTTGTTTGTTTGGCAATCTCCTGACGCATCTGATTGACCTCCTCTTCTCTCATCTTACAGGTGGGAGGGGAGGAGTTGTATGAAGCATTACACAGAAGAAGCAAGGATGGCAAATGGTTTTGAAAAGGGAGAGAGAGAAAAGATGTTACTATGTGCTGAGATCTATAACACCGATATGTCTGTCTCTCATACCACAGTTCTGATACAGCTTTTTCAAAGCACTATAAATAATAACCTTTTCTCCTTTTGCTGTCTTTGCTTTCTGGGAGTAGGATACATTTAAAAACATAGCAGACTGACTCGCTCATTACATGATGCTGTTAGAGCAGTGCCCCGCTTGTGGTTCATTATGAGAGAATCTTAACTATAATCAGGTATCGACCACAGATTTGAGACAGTACTGAAGGAAATGCTATTCCTATGTTTTCTATTGCAAGTAATAA
The DNA here is from genome assembly GCA_037176925.1 of Amniataba percoides. NCBI lineage: Eukaryota > Metazoa > Chordata > Actinopteri > Centrarchiformes > Terapontidae > Amniataba > Amniataba percoides. Next base: position 2,116,065 of record JBAJHX010000067.1, read on the forward strand.
GAGAATGTGAGAATAAACCATGTAAGTACATAGCTCTGCTTTGTCACTGCATGCTATATGTTTAATTAAAACACTTTCTGGACTGCATGACTTCAGTTATGTACTGTATGTAGCCAATCAAAGTTCATTGAAGAGTGACTGACTGAATCTAGGTTTTCATCAGGCTTTAATGAAACTTTGTGTCATAGTAAGACAAATGGACTCAGAATGCTGACCCAGCTGCTCTTCTTTCACTGTACTATTTAAATGGGCACAATGCTGATGCAGGTTTCAGGAGTTGAGAAGGTTTCCCAAAGAACAACATCATTAGGAAAATGTCAAATATTATTGCTTCTTGTCTAAAAAAATAAAAACTACTCCCCTGACCTTTTCCCAAGGAAATGTCATCTACCTGCCCACCAAAAGCAGAGTGAAAATACAGCTGTGAAAGAATAAGCTTACTCATAACACAAAATGTAGTTTGAATTAGCAAACAGTTTATGTTGGTATATCTCCTGTCAACAATGTGAACTCATTGTCAGTTCTGTTACTTTGTCACTCTTTGTCCTGCTCACATTCAAAATCATGCATGCATAGGAACACTGCTAATATATAACCAACCAGGCATGTACAGTGTATGCTCATCTCAGAGGAAAGGTGTGTCCCTGTTGATCAGGTCAGTGTGTGTGTCAGTGGACCAGCATGTACCTTAAGCTCATTTGTGTTCTGCTGATTTTCCAAGGAGAGATGCTCTTTGACTGAAGAGAGCTGCTCATTCTCCTGCAGCAGTTTGGCATTCTTCACTTGCATCTGCTCCAGCTCTTTAGTGGATCTCTCATTCAACATCTGTTACAGTCACAGAAGGAATCAACATTTGACAAATGAAGTGATAACTTCAGACAAGATATGAGAGGTTGTTAAATGGATTCATTGGGATATAATTATGTGAGTCACATACTATGGCCTTCAGTCACTCAACCCAAAATACAACCTTCTATGGTGAGATTTTGCAGCAACATGTTAGTCGGTGCTCTGCGCCACCATCATCAAAACACCAAATGAGTGAATATTGGATGGTGTTCATCCCACCAAGAGAGGAGATACCAAGGAGCACTAAAGCTGTTCTGGAGGTACGTGGTAGCCTTTCACTTCATTATGATAAATCTATATTGCTTTATTTAGTCACCTGTCTGTATATTGGCTCATTTCAATACCTATTCAATTGCTCACCTTCAGCTCTTTCAGCTGCTGCTCCAGTCTCTGCTGCTCTTCTTTGGCTCTTTGGCCTTGTAGATTCAGAGTTTTGATGTCCCCCATCTTTGCCTCCATGTCGATGTGCAACTGCTTGACCTCTTTGTCCAGCTTTTCCTTCAACCTCATCTCCCGGGAAATCTCATTCTGTTGTACCTGGAATTCCTGCTGCAGCTGGATTTAGATGATATTGATATGATATTCATTTTCATTTTAATTGTGAGGCTCACATCATCTTAAGCACAGCAGTCTATTCCTCTACTTCTGAAACCCCACCTCTGGAGTTAACATGCAAGTGTATCCCAAAAATACTGAATCCTGCTGGACTAGACAGACTCACTGGTGTGATAAAAATATTGAAAAGTACAAGTAGTGCAGTCATGGGTTAAAAATCTAATTTATCTTTTTACTTCTCTAAATGTCTGTTTTGCTGTTGGATATCTGGCAAAGTTACAGCTGTACAGCCTTCAAAGATCATTTTCTTGAAGCCAAGAAGAGAGTCCTGAGTCGCATAAGGTTAATTTGAAAATATTACATAATCAAAAAAATACATAAGATGTCTGTGAGAATGCGCCACCTATTTACCTGAGAAATGTTTTCTATGGCACTGTCTCGTTGAGCCTCTATCTCTTGCTGGGTGACGTTGGCCTTGTTTAGTTTTTCTCTCAGATCCTCCACGGTTGTCAGCAGCTGATCCCTCTCCTTCGTCAACTCCTCATTCATTTTCACCAGGTTACTGAAAAAAACAGATCACAGTTGGTCCCATCCAGTTTAACTACAGTTTCTATATAATAAATGATTTAGAGGAGGAGGACAAATAGCTCACCTCTCCTCTTTGTTCATAGAGAAGTCAGTGTTTTGTTCAGCCATTTTGGTAAGGTTGGCGACTTCTTCTTTTAAATTCCTGATTGTGTCTTTGTCCCTCTTCTCTTTATCATGAGCAGCATCAACCATTTTCCAAGCTTTATCCAACTCCTACAGTGAAAATAAAATATTCTGTAAATCCTTAGAATACTGGTAGGGAAATGATAAATCATCATCCAAATAATTCATTGAAATAGAATTTTCTATAGTGCTACAAAGCTGTAAACACAAAAATACATAATAAGTACATAAATGAATAATCAAATAAGATGTGCAACACTAAACATGAGCCTCTCATGTTATACCCTCTTCAGAGAGGTAATGGTTGTCTCATCTTCCTGGGACAGTTTCAGAGCAGCTGCCACTTTCGTTGAGGTGGACACGATCTCTGCATTCAGCTCTCTGCACTTGGACATCAGCCTCTTCTCATTCTCTCTGGACTTCTTCAGAGCATGGATCAGTTTCTCGTATTCCACGCGGACCTTGTCCATACCCTCGTCCCCAACAAGCTCATTGAGGACCATCTGGAACTCCTCCAAGGACCCAGACGTGTCCTCTCCTGCGGGCCCTGTTTCCTGGAGACACAGCAGAGTCACAGACTACAAATGACAACATGACAGGCTGGGAGAGAGATGAGGACATGGACAGTATGTGACAGTTATTATACCTGATGTTACTGAACTTATTAACTCAAACCTAATGGTCATTTTCACTTTTGACTTTTGATTTGACACTATAACTTAGAGCAGGTTAAAGTGAAGTCAGTGTAGTAAATGATCGTTAGCAATCGTGCTAACAGTTCACTTTCCAACAGACTGACGTCCAATAAACGTCTAATTAACCAAAACCTCTACCTGGATATGTTAAAGTCTAATTCTCTATCAACCTTTGCAGGCCAGACTATCAGGAAGAACACTTACCTCCATGATGTGAACTGAAAAGTCAATATATATTACGTGAATCCTTCCAGATAGAGCAGATTTGGTGTTAAATTTATCAACCGGACTGTTGACACCGGTTGCTTGGCAACCGCTGATCTCGCGAGAGCAGACGCTGCTGTGTGAGGAGGTGAATGTGCTCTGTCAGACTGTGAAAACATAAAGTAACTCCGCACATTTGACACCGTCTCTGAGTCCTTCTACCGAGAAGACTTTAAAAGTGGTCGTTTGCACCGCCACAGGGCTTCGTAAGCGTCCAAGTGCCTGTTCAGGTAGGAACAAGAGAAATATTTCATCTAAAAATGAACTCACTGATATAATGCCATGGTAAAACTAGATATAAATATAAATGTATCACATTAAACTGCACATTAAACTAAACAATTCAGTCCAGTCCCAATAAGAGCTGGGTAATTTACCAACATAGTGACTGTTTAACATTAGTTACTCACATGTCAGTGGATTTCTGTCAGTCTGCTAAAGCCACGAGCACAGAGACCAGTGCTATGAAGTTTGATCTGCTGTCACCTCATGATCTCATCTAGCCTAAAGAAAAAAAATTAACAGATTTTCCACCTGGCAGGGTTTCCACACACTCCACAAAATCAATAAAGTTGAATTTTGATTTTTTCAGCTCACAGCGACAGTATCAATGAGAGATATCATGAATGTGATTAATCCATGAGTTTAGACAGCCTGCTGTAGATTAACCAGTGTGGGTCGCCTTTACACATTCAGTGTGTTTGTCCTACATAGCAGGAAGCCTGAATGTTAATGTTACTTACCCTCTACATTCACTTGGGAAGCTCCTATCTTTTGCCCGATTTGAACTAAAGTGACGTGCCACTGATACCCAGACCACAAGGAGACTTAGCTTCAGAATTCAGAAGGTCAAAACACAAAAAATTAAGATTAGTCAAGAGTAAACACCAGATTTACTCGTAGACACATTGTTTGAAGAGGGATATGTTCTGTCCAGTACACCCTGTTTGTCTTTTTCTATTCAGTTTACTACTACTACTACTATTTTGTATTGTACCAGAATTACATTATACATTGTGTATTCTCTATACATACAGATAGTTATTTGTACTAATCACAGCTGAGACTGAATTATTTGTCATCAGTATTAGACGAAGTGAAATTTTGACTTGATGATGGCTCCCACAGTTTTACAGCACTAGTAACTAACTTCCACCTAAATATTCACTGTTTTAAATGTTGAAAAGGACTGTATCAGAGGTTTTGTATGATTCATCACATCTGTCAATCAACTGCTATTCAAATTAAAATATATTTCATACATTCTGTTTACTGATTGATTTTTGATATTTTATGTAAAGAAAGAAAATAAATGGAGATCAGTGGCTTCCTGAAACGGCAGTGGAAACACTGATATGGTCCAGTTCAGAGAAAATTACTATCCACCCATCCATTTTCTATACCACTAATCCTGACTCACATGGTGGCGGGGAGAAAATAACTAAAGTGCATCAAATGATAAAGACCATTGTGGTGAATAACATGAAAAGTCATCTTAGAAAATTTAAACATTTTAATAAATAAAAACTGATGTAATATACACCATTATGAATATACAACTACAACAAGCATACCAAGACATTTGAAATACAAAAAACTGACAGTTCAATTTAGTTGCTTTAAAAGCTTCAATTTTAGGAAGAGTGGGGGTGAGCAGGAATTACAATAGCCATACATTCTTAGTGGTTGTGCCAACAAATATAAAAAGCATAATGAGTTCTGACTTCTCAGAGATGGTAAACATAAAAAACTGAGTAGTTCCATGTGGACTAGAGATTTCCATGAACAGACATTTTGAGGTACTGAGTTGTCTACGCCTGTAACTAACATTGAACACGCTCACATGTTTTTGTTGTTTTTCAGAAGATCATGGTAACAAAAAGCCATTAAAAGTGAAGTCTGTAACTCAAAACCAGTTCTACACATATCAGGAAGACCGAACAATTGAGAGGAGACAATGAGTTCTGTTTGTTCTTCTTCCACTTGTATTGCATTTGTGATGGAATGAAAGAAAAGAGATGATTGGCTTCATGTAACTTGAACATGAGCAAGTTTTCACATGTAGAGGCTCCAAAAAGTTGAGTTGAGTGTTCGCAGCAAACCTTTTTAGTAAGTTTTTAAAGAGCATCTTTACAAGACAGTATTTGAATGCTTTCTGTTGGTCTTGAAACATAAAAACTCGACAGGTTCCTTATAAGCAACAGCCTCCATCTAGTGGTGGGATTTGGCGTAGCCTGGCTGCAGGAGACCAACTGACTTGAAGAGTGTTAATTTCACCTCCTCCTGTCACCATGCTGACGTTGCTTATGCTGAACAGTTAAAGGAGACCTGCTGGGGGGGTTAGTATGTTTACTCGACCTGACAGAAAAACTACAGAGGGATTTGAATGGCTAAGATGAATACCGTATCAAAAGTCATGGTGAGCATATCTGTTCACTCAGCACCAAACACAATGTGTGGATACTATTTTGCAGCCACCAATACGTCAGACTTTGAAGTACTTTGAAATTCTGACCAAAATGAACTAGAAAACTGTAAACTCAGTCCCAAGAAAATCATTATGACATGTATTCAAATGAATGTCCTATTAAATTTCCTTGCTTTAAAATTTGCCACTCAAAATGTTAGTCCTATCTGATCTGCATATTCCCTGAAACAACAGCAGCCAAAGAAAACCATTGAAACCCATAACTGAACCAGGTCAAAAGATGACGTACTGGCCAAACTGCAACTTACAGTACAGTACAGGATTGTGTAGCTACATTTTGTCTGAAGCAAGGAAATAACTAACTTAAAAAAAGCACCACAGATGTTTTTAAATAGCACCAGTTGTCAGAATGTATATGACCAGTTTTTTTGGCAATGTACAGCACTGAATTGAATGTCACCATTGTCTGGAGTAACTTTTAGCAGCTGCTGCAATGCTCAACCTCCCCTTTTGAGCGATAGGCAGGAGAACGTTCATCGCATTAACTTGCACATGCTTCTGTTTAAAACCAAAAACAAACCTGAAAGCAAACATTTGGATCCCCTTATGTCAGTTCAAAGCAGCATCATGAAGCACTGTGTCTGTTACATACATACTGTAAATATACACTGTGAAACATTTCTACCTGCACAGTTTGTGAATTAGATGATTATACATTTATTTATGTGCTCTGCTGTGATACAGATTGCAAGAGAGCACCATAGTAGGGGAAAATATTCTCACCATTCTTTCATGCCAAAAAATATTTTTAAAAGGTAAATGTCACTGTGTAACAGCAGAAGCCAGCCAGGAAATTGACCACAAAAAAACAGAAAAAAAAAAGAAAAAAAAAAAGCTAGAGGCTAAATCACTGTCCCCAAAGAACCAATGACAAGTGTGGTAAGATGATGGCTCATGGATAATTCAACAATTACATTTGCTATTCACACCAATGGACGTTGCTATAATAACTGGTTTGCTGTATCCTTCTCTGAGAGTCTCTGTGTAACGGACAGTGAGATATACAGTACAGTGACAGCCATTTTGGTGCACCATTCACTTTTGTTTTGTACACGACTGAAAACCTCAGACAGATGTCTCTACTTTGTGTAAGATTTTGCATTGCTACAGTATAAAGCAACAAATGAATATAAAAATAATAGAACATAGATTTATACATTCTTGAAAACAAGTACTGTCCCCAAATATAGATACTCATATAACCAGTTTGGTTTCATGACATATGACATTTCATGTGTCTCATATATCTATATCTATATAAATGCGTGTGTGTGTGTGTGAGCTGGGACAGCTGATCTTTCGGTCTGCTGTGTTTATAAAGCGCTCCAGCGGTCATGCCGGG
>JBAJHX010000067.1:2123012-2159640 GCA_037176925.1 Amniataba percoides
TAATATTAAATTCTTAAACTAATTTCTACATTTAGAAGATTTCCATCACTCACATATAGAAGTTGCTCTGTTACATCAGTGTCACTGAAGCAGACCTTACACTACTCAGTTCTCACTCAGTCTTCAATTTAGTTCATGTGCATCATATTTTCTTCTACAAAAAATATATCTGACAAGCTATGTTTTTTTGAGATATTATTTACATGGTGTAATGAAACAGCTTTTATATCTCAAACCTGTAATGCCTTTTAAACACTCCAGATTGGACAAAGGTTGAATACTTTCCTCCACACACTGGTGGAAAGTATCTGCAGTGTTTTGCATGAAGTTAAGATTTATTTCAAATGAGCCTGGCTATGTCTCAGGTCTATTAAATAAGTTGATTGTAATATTTTACTGGCCTGTGAGTTAGTATTTCATTTGAAAGACAGAATAGTGATATTTGAGGTATTACATTGCGCTATATCACTGTACCAATTTGCAATTTCAAAATGTGTCCACTATTTATTTACAGAAATGTCAATGATATGATTAAAGTCTATATTATATTATATTATATTATATTATATTATATTATATTATATTATATTATATTATATTATATTATATTATATTATAAATATGCCCAAATGTTATGGAAATAAGGAAAACAGTGTCAGTTTTAGGTATCAGGCGCAGTGGAGTACATTTTAAAAGTAACTAAATATGGTCTGTTAAGTAAAAGAAAAAGTTTACTTGTGCAGCATGTGTTAGCACCAGTGATTCTCCAGCTCTTAACATATGGGATATTGGTTCTATATGTCAAAAATGGGAATATCCTCAAGAAAACAATGAAAAGTCTCTCTTAATGCATCTCAAAAATATGTGACACCAGAGCAGAATTACACCAAAGCCAGACTCTAGTTTTGAGAGTGATACAGTACTGAGATTTTCTTTACAAATAGCCTTTTAATGAGTGTTAAAAATATGTGATGTTTTTTTTTTCAGACACCACAAACATAACTAATTCTAAGCTAATTCAGTGTCTTGTACTGTACTGTCAACTGCAAACGATCACAATTATCTCAGGATGTGTAGCACTACTATTGACAGTGGTACAGTATATGACATTCTCCCTCACTGTGGTTCACAATCTGTGATCATTCTGAGCGAGGGTATTTCACAAAGAATCAACCATTTTCTATATTTACATCTACATACTGTACTTGGAACACAAGAGTTAGACTGCAATTTGACAAAGAGAGCATCAAAAATGAGTTGTTTCTTTTGGCTCTAAACTATAGTTTGTGAGGTAATGTTTATCTAACATATATTGTAAAAAATATCAATTGATAGACATCACAGAAGGTTAAAGAGCAAATCTACTTGTCCTAATTACCAAATCATCTAGAAATGACTCTGGAAAAACTGTCCTATGAGTCACATTTTATTCATTTAAATTGTGATTTCTTATTTGTTTATCTTTTCCAGTGTACTACTGGAAGAAAACAGCATTTTATAGTCTGCTTAAAAGCTTTACATTTCCCTTTGAGGTAAGCATAGCTGGTTCATTGGGACTTAACAGACCACCTTTGCCACGTCTTTCTTACACATAACAGCTACACAATGTTTGTTCTGGTAGTGGTGATCCCCCACTTTTGTCAGTAGCATTCAAATGTTTATACCATGCAAGTAATATCTTTCACTATACACTATGTACATGGACACATTTCTCAGTGGCACATTAAGAGGTATACAGTACTTCTTGGCTGAGGCAGATCTGACCTTGCCCTCAGCCTTGTTGAGATGTCTCACCCATCCAGCTCACACTGTCCTCACTTCACATAAGTCTCATTAAAGCCCTTGGTGATGAAATAACTGCACAGGATGGATTGAAGAGCTGTCCTGTGACTTTGAATGTTTAGGGTTTTTTCTAAATTGGTGCACTCAGGTTTTTATGGTTGTCATGATCTCTACAGTCAAACATATAAAAACTAAATCCTGTCGCTAAACTTTCACTATGTATGAAACAATATACAATCCAGTGCTTTAGTTCAGTTAGTTGATCATTTTGGATGTGGTTTCCCCAAAGCGTTATGTAGAGGCTCACCCTGTTTATTCCCACTGACTGAACTCCACTGTCCTCTGAGGAGATTCACTCTCAGACATGAACTTGGAAAATATATATACTGGCTTTGCAAACAGTCACAGCAGCATCTACATAAAAACTATTTCCATATTGAAATAAAAAAAGTGAATAGATTTTATATTAATTTCTGTGATTGCATGCATGTTACTGACCAATTTTAATAAAATATGCCATTTCTTATTTTACAATATAGACTAATTATATCTACAAATTTCAAAAATCTTCTGTATATTTTAGGTCTTCTTCCTCTTCTGAGTGTTTTGGTTTCTTTTAAATGTGGGATAATTACAACATGGAACAAAATGTTAAGTGTTAAGTTGGCAAAGTGCATCAATTGTGATTTTGTAGATAGAATATATGCAATGAATTGTAACGTTAATTCCTCAACAGAAACAATACAATGGGAAAATATGTTGGTACAGTACGGTATGTACATTATAGTCTATCATTGTTAATACATTTAGTTTTAAGTTCTTGATTTCAGTTTTTCAAAGGATGTCGCAGGACTTGTCACTGCCTGTTCTACTAGTCTAATATTGATTCTTTCCCAAAACCTCGTAGTATTGGAAGATAATAGTAATTTTTTTACATGGATTTGTTTAAAATGCTCTGCCAGTATTAGGGCGTGTCAGATCCCCAAACTTACCTAACAGCAATGTATTATTTCTCAGCAATGTCAAGAGAGTCATGATAGTCCAAATTGGGGAATTACCTTTAATGAGTGGCTATCACACTGTGTGTGTCTGACCTGTCTTTTCCTACAGTGTTATATCTGATGATGTGTGTTCCCTCTTTTATGCAGGCCTACAAAGTACAATGCCAAAGCCTTTCAGCAAAACAAACCCAGTGCCTTCATTCATTCAATGAATTCCCTCCAGAGCTAAGAGGAACCACAGCAACACAAACATCACAAGGTCTGCAGTGAAACATTCAGTAAACCAAAATGTCCTTTTGAAAGGAAACTATGGCACTCTTCTTCTGAACAGTTTATCAAAAACAATGATATTCAACAGCAGCACGGTACAATTACACATTTGACTTGTGGAACATTATGCGTCAGAGTGTTTGCAGTTTTCTTTTAAATATCACTGTAAAAACCACAATAAAGGCTTTTATGGAAGAAGAGGGCAATGTTTCTCTTTCAGTGTGATTTTGAATTAAACTACCACTCCAACAAGCAGCTTCTAATAACAGTTTCTGAAACATAGGTAGCAGTGCAGCCTTTTCTCATTTCTGTACATAAAAATATCCTCAAGTCCAACAATAATGTGGTGGTGAAAATGGATGTGGTATTTGTGATTGGCTGTATGAAAGGGTCACTCATTAGCATATAATCACTTTATGGTTTGCTTAGCACCTGAGGCTGCAAGAAGAGCCTCTGTTTGACACCACTACTCGAGCACCTGATGAGAGGGCTGCTTCACTGACACATCTCAGTAACTGGTGCCTCATTAAGAATGTAAAAACAACGTTGGTGTCACATGGTAGTTTCTTTTTTTTTTTTTTTTTACATAGTCTCACCAAACTAATGTCTGCTCAGTCCTTCAACTACCACGGCAATCACACAGGTGAGCACAATAATTACAATAATGATAATTAATCTGTTGTTTGGATAGAGGATGTGTCAATGATCAATGATACTGGTCTGTAGATTTCCACTGCACTCTCAGTTAGACTGTGTATGTATGCAGAATCTTTGGAAGTACAAAGAGTGGTTTAACTCGAGTTAAAGATTTTTACACATTTTGTCAATTGTAGTTTTCCCACAATACATTTTTATATTGACAGAATAGTATGAAGACATAATAATTCCATCTTAAATAAAGGCACTAGCTTACTAAAACGGCTGCTTTAGGAATACTAAAGCAAGCCTCTGCATCTGTGTGATGCATGTATTAACTTTTGCCAGTATGTTGGATATGGTCATGATTTCTTTTTAAAATGCTTTGCTATTTATTCATGAATTCAGAATATAATTTTGAGCCTTGCATGACCCCTTTTTTGTAAGCATTTATTGTGGAAATATATTAATAAAGCGACCAGTCACTTGTGGCTGATTTTAGAAGACTGTGTTGGAGTTGCAGCTGTGTGTCAGAATCTGCTCAAAATCACAATAAAATTACACCAATTAAAAACAAAAAACATAAAACCTTCACATCACTAGTGAACATACCTATGAGCAATACCACTCCAAACACATCATGGGCACTGCCTTCATGTTGTATTAGGAGGCCAAGATATGTTACATCCACAGGTGATTATAAATTCAGAAGAAACTGAGCACCGTTGAAAAATTGAAAAAAAAAACAAACAAAAACAACAAAACAATAAGAGTTACAGGACACACTCATCCTTTGTTGAATTTGAAATATGACAGAGCTTCAGCTAGTGTAATGTTGACTTTAGTTTCTGATGTTATGGCACTTCTTTTACTTATCCAATACAGATTCACTTTTAGCCCCTTTGTGTCCACATTCCCTCATCAGTGTGACAGGCAAATTTAATCATCTCAATCAAGGGACCCTTTCAAAATAAAACTGAGCATCATGTAAACAAAACTGCTTATGCCAGTGTTGTAGTATCAAACAAAAACTTTTGGCTCGCTTTGTGTTGCGTCCAATGCCACATATTATTTTCTCAAGGTATGAATTAGCATTTACCAATCTGAATGACAAGCACATATAAAGACAAATTACAAAGGCTATGAATGGATAATGGCCAAAAGAGGAGGGTACTTACATACGCACGCACAAACACTCAAATAAAACATTTTAACAGAAATAAAAATCAGACACAAGTGAAGCAGGTAACTATTCAGAAGCTCCATTAAGGCCAAACTATGTCATTGTTTTTTTATGCCCTCTAATATGTATGAAAAAATACTATCATATACTATGGCACAATATCTTATCCTCCACTGTGTGTTTTTTTTCAATTGAATAGTTTTTGGCATAACTATAGTTCTTTCTGAATAGGATTTGGAAGTCTTTACACTGCCTGAAGTAGAAGAACTAAAAGAGATGTAGAGGAACAGACACAAGTCTAAGGAAAAGGGTGAATATTTTGCTCCAGTGCAAACTATTAGGAAATATGAGAAGCTACGGAGTGAGCTTTTAATTGGAGCAATTGAATGAATTCATGTCAAATAGCCGAAATTAACTGAATTACCACTTTTCATTGTGCCTGCTAATGGTCTGAAAATAGTATGTGAAATGCAGATGTGCCAGTAAGGCAGTAAGCCTCTGGTGAAACCCTGTGTGATTTACTGCTGGATGACATCTATTAATAAGAAATTACATATGGGGAAAGTCAATAAATTCCTTATGTAGGCCAATAAAGTAGTTCAGGTTTGTCACTTTGATCATTGACGACAGAGCAGAAAAGATGACTATTGGTGAATTTCTTCAATTATGTGGCAGAATTATTATTCTGCAAGATATATAAACCGAATTCACTTTAAATATGTATGTCTAAGCAAATAAAAGTACATGTAAGATTTGCAAACTAGAACTTGTCATTAGAAAAGCAAGCGGAACACAATTCTGACTGATGAAAAAGGCTAGTTTGTTCTGCTGGCTGATCCTGGTGGTTGTGTGGTCTCGTGTCCTGTGCTCTGAGGTATACTTGGTACGAAGTGCGAACACCCATGTTTGTGAGGAGAGTTTCTCGGCAGATAAGAGACGCTGCTGGCGGAGAGGATCCCGTGAAAGGTGCTGTAAACGGAGACCCGCAGGGCTTTTTGGGGGGGATTGGCTCAGTACAAGAAACATGACTCAAGCCTAGGGAAGCTGTTCAAACTTAAAACGGTAACACTGGAGTAGGACAACTAAGATAAAAAAAATAGGAGAAACAGGAGCTGGTAATCATGTATTGCCTCATTTTGAATTCATCTTTTTGCACTGGAGTAAAACTTGTTGCAGCTATCATTTTGATTTGATTTTGAAACTCTTAACATATTTTTAAAGGGAATACTACTTCATTTAAGCATACATGTGTGCATTTGAGCCACCTAAACAGTAGTTGAAAAAAAAGATTAAATAATTCACTTCTTCAGAGGGACAGCCTTAGAACGAGACTCTGTGATGCCATTCCAATCACTCGTGCTGATATTTCACTGACAGTAAGTGGGGACCAGCATTTTAGACACCATTATGAATCTGTACTTTTTTACTGTAAAATATAAGCTCTGTCTCTGAAAATAATTTTTGTGGGTTGTTGATCTGATTTCTGATTCTTCCAAATGCATTTGCTGTCATCACAGATAAGCTCGTGAACATGGCAGAACACTTACTAATGTGGACTGAACTGACCGAGGGTGCAGCTAGGGAATATACCAAATCTGAATGCTGACATGTACTCTTAATAACAACTTTCATCGATAGTGTTGTTCTTTTCATCTGATGTGTAGCTAGTGTTATTTTGGAATGGGGGCTTATTGCATGGTTGTGACCTTATTCTCGAGGGCTTTTAGAGGAGGGTGGCATGGTCTAGGTCTATGTTGTCCATGCTGGCCAAAATAGCCTTCTGGTCCTCCCGGGGCGGGCGGCGGTACAGCAGAGCAGAAAAGCGAGTATATGGGTCATGGAGGATGGGCCGTTTCTTCTTCTTGCGGAGGTAGAGAGCTTCTTCGGGCTGGAGTACCTGAGAGGTGTAGGCCTGCTGGGTCTGAGAGGTGGAGACACCTGGTGGAAGGGAGATGAGAGGCAGGTCACTGCAACCACAAGTCAAAGGTGGTAAAGTTCATAATGCTGTGCACATTCATCCCTCTGACAAAATTAGAGTAGTTTTTTACACTCCCACTGCTTTACCACATCATGTAGACCACATCAATATCTAAGATAAGTCAAAATTCCATTGAAAATGTAAATGACTTCCTCAAAGTGATGCTGATATTTAGAATGAGGCCAAAAAGAGGAGATGGCAGGGGTACAGAATACACAGTCTGTACTGTGCAGTTCAGATTGTGTATCAGGGGAGCCACTGGCTGCCTCCAAAATGCCAAACTAACATGCTATTTAGTATGCTAAAATACAATATTTTAGTATGTCTGAAACCTCAGTCTGTACCAAATATTACATGAAGGGCATACTATTATCATAAATATCCCACAATGCAATGCAGAAGAGACGACAACTATATCAAACAATGGTGGACGTTACAGCTCTGTAACAACACACTGAATGTGCAACTGAACTGCACAATGTGCAACAGTACAAACAATAATGCACTCACTTGGTGTTGTATGTAGCAGTTTCAATGGCAACAGGCATCTACACAGTCAGTGGCAAATCTTTAACAAACCTCAGCAACATTATTGAAGTATACAGCAAGTGATTTGTAATTTACATCTCTAGTAGGCAGCCATGAATCAGTTCCCTTTGTCAGACTCTGTGCTTTTGTTTGGATGGCTCAGTGTAGATCTAAGTTCCAAACAAGTTTAATGAGTAGGCACCTTTATCTAATATTCTTCTAATCTTTATTTTCTGCAAACTGTAGCAATAAAATGCTTAAATATTTACTGCTTTGGTAGATTATAATTTCGGTTTGACGTCTGGTGGCAGAACTAAAACTTCTGGGTATTAAAATCATAAAAGGCAAAGGCATTTTTATAATAGTAACTTAAATCAGATATGATATTCACTTGTTATATTTAAAGGGTGATGCCACAAATTTTACACATGAGTAGAAGGAGCACTGCTGAGTAGTTGCATAATATCTTATGTGGTTGTTAAGGTTTGTAAAAGTTTGAAAAAATAACCCCTGTTAAAGCCTTAACAGTGTGTCGATATTACAAACTGAAGGTGTGTCTTTGAATGGTAGTGGACATTTATGAAGCAGGTGGTCTACTGAAAGATGCTGCTAAGTTGCATTATGGGAAATGTAGGATAAAGTGTTGTTCCAAGTGTTTTGTGCATTCTGAATTTAAAAAAAGTATTAGAGTGTAAAATTGATAACAGACAAGAACAGGATTCACACCTGCTTTCTTTCTGGTCTTGGAGTTATTGTTGTTCATCGTCATCTTCTTGGCCTTTTTAATACGTTGGTATCTCAGTGCATCAATCCTCTCAGACCCCGAAAGGGCACTCTGCGCACCTCGACGTTTTCTGGATAAAGAACAGAGAGAGGGGAAAACGGGTAACTCCAGGCTAAACATGCTCAGTGGACTGTGTTTCTGCACTACGGAGCGCAACAAAACCAGAAACCGACACAGTCTCAGAACAGCATAGCTCGTGCTAAGCAAGAGGTGCAGCACATTGCCACAGGATCAATGTGAGACACCTAAAGAACTGTACTCAGCAATCCAGCAAAAGAGTTGGGTTTTTTCAAGGGTTTGAAGAAAAATGGGATTAATTTTGCAATTATTAAAGCCTTGTTCATCATCTGGATTTACTAACAGTTATGTTTAGGTTAATGATGATCACAAAATTAGTTCATAAATCCAAATGGTATATAAAACCATGAAATTTTACTGCCCTTCGTCGACGTCGGACGTCTATATTTTTCTCAAATTGATCCAAACAATCTTTATCCAAAGAAAAAGCAAAGTGTTACACAATCCTTGAAACCATCCATTTACCTCATGGCATAGATTAGAATAGTGAGTTACGTTTTTGAGGAGATACAACATTTAAAAAGACTTGCCCTGTTGGTTTCAGAGGAAAATTCTCCTAAATTTGAACAAAATGTAGGTAAGTAAAACTTCAAATATATATTTGCAGATTGTAAATTATGGTATAATGTATCTATCCCACTCTGAAAATAACAGGTGCATATGTTTCCTTGGTGTGGAGTGTACATTTCCCAGCCACCCTCCCATTCATGGATGACTTGGCAGCAGACAGATTCTGCCACAAACACACACTTGGTTCTCTCAAGGCACAGAAAACAATTAGCATTACAGAAAGGCCATCTTCCCACCGTGGCTGCAGAGAGAAACCGATGGTCATTAGTAAAGGGGGAGAATCACAGCTGAGCAACAAAGCATCATCAATATGTATTCATAGACATGGATACTGTCTACAATGGGCTTCACCATGCTGACAGGGGGAGAGATGGCGGGAGGGGAAAATGACTACTCGGGAACAGTCACATAATGAAAAATAAGCCAAAGAAAAGCGAAGCACTAGGACAACAAATGTAACAAGAATTTATCCATAGAATTGTTTCTTTTTTGAAACGGAGGAGCAATATTTAGCGATGGCATGCATGGCAGTTTGCACATGGAACACGACTTTAAAGGGGAATACATTCAAAAGCACTTCACTGGGCAGTCCACTCTAAGGGGTTCCTCAAGCCCCCAGTGTGCCCCCCTTCTGCAAGCCCTTGGATAAAATATTTGTTCCTTAGGATAAAAAGAAGTGCGTAAGCTGCTTTGGCAGGACACTTGCTTCACATGGCAGTGAGAACTGTTCTGCAGTCCAAACTTACAAGTGCAATTGTATACTTAAAGTAGATGGTTTGATTCATGCTCTATACAGATGCTTTATACGGGGGATTAAGGCCATGTGTCCACCAGGAATCTGCCTTTAGTTATTCGGCCTAAAGAGATGCTTGGGGAAGTGCTGGTCATGGCTCCTGCTATTTCTCTGTAGCTGTTTAAAACCTGAAAGGACCACGCTGCATTTTTACTAAAGGTTGGAAAACTGCCTGAAACTGATGCACTGACAATTTCACACATGCTAAGCTTTCATCACCGCTAGGAACATGCAAAAGCATTTTGGTTTTACTGTTAATGCAAAAAAGAGCTGTGAATGAGGGCTCCAAGTGGACACACAGCTTAATGTGACATCATAACGCCAATCTTTCAAAATATTTCTTGGAGATTGGGGTCCAAAATATTTTCAATTGATGTCATACAATATAAGCATCTGTAAAATATAGATGGCAGAGTGTGTCACGCTTGAGGAGAATGCTAAGAAAGTTTTCAGAAAATTATCATCCACGAATAAAGAATGAGAAGTCCACGTGGACCACCCTTTCAAGTACACAGCACATCACACTGTAATAATCTTATAGTACAGCAAGACACAAGACACCAAAATAAATTGGTGATTATACCTGCTGAGAACAACAATTTACTTTTTAGAATGAAAAATGTGTGTTTCCTGCAAGTAACTCAAAGTCTGTGACAAATTTTGTGGTGATCTAATGGACTTCATTGTTGTTGTTTTTTTCTTAAATACAAAGAAATGAATTTATTCTGAACATTATTCTTATCTGGCCTGATGATGCTGGTCTTCAAAACACCTACAAATGGCTCACCCAAAGGTGCTGCTGTCTGATCTACTGTATGTTAGCACACATGGTTTTCTCACACTTGATAGAAAAAATGAGACATCCTGAGAAGGGCTGCTGCCTTAGTGTGAGGCCTAACTGTTATCCTTGACAATCTCCTTGGCAATCAGCTCAGTCTCATAGTGAGAGACTCCCGCAAAGGCTAGCCTAGAGCTGCACCCTCAGCAGCACTGGCACAATAAAACTGGACAGGATCAAGCAGCAATTGATTCCATCCTGAGGAAAATGGCAGAATGGGAGAGATGACTTTTCTTTGGGCTAAAGAGAAGAAGAGGGAAGAGGGCAAACATTGACTGTAATCTTGACATGTGCAGTACTTTTATCTAATTGTCAGGGCCTGACCATGCCTTTGGTAGAAAAACTCATTGCCTATAGCTAAGCAGTTAGCAGTGTATGCGTTCTTTCCTGGTAAGTCAAAAATATAACCCAGGCCTACTTGGCATGTGACTTTATGGTGAAGCTTGTGGTAAAGTCCTCCAGTAGTATTCAACAGTGGAGGAGGGAGAGGGAACATTATCCATCAGCAGATGCATGAAACAGACTTGGGAGATAGTTGAGTGGCTAGTGATGAATCGAGTGGTTGGAGTTAGGGGGATCTTCCGTTAACTGGCACTCGGTGGTGGAAGGACTTAAACTTTTCGTCAAAAGTCCCCTCACCTCTTTTGTTGAGGGTGATTGCGCACCACCCAGTTTTTGAGAAGAAATGCCCACTGCATGCAGGGATATCAGCTTATGGTGGGTCAGTTTTAAGGGTATTTTTTCACTTTATTGAAAATAAAAAAGTCAAACAGCAGGTATCTGCACGGCATATAATTATATAGCTGTGAACATGATTTCCACATATACTGATAAAAGTAAAGACGTAATTAAGTTTCATTTAAGAAGTTAAATATTATTGCTACTATATTTTCTAGTAATATTTGTTATTAATATGGCTCAAAGATTTTGAAGAGGTTTTAAAAGTTTCAAAAAAGGAGATCTATATTTTTGTAAACAATGTTTTCACAGCAGAATTCAAAGTATTTTAAAATGTTTGTTGAAAGGTTCTTTGCAGAACACAGTCAACCTACAGTACACTGTCAAAACTTTATCAAAATGTAGGAGTTTTTTGGAGTCTACTTCTGCAATTACAACCATGTAACTATGGCTGATTTCAAACTCAACACAAATGCTGCACAGGATAAGTGTGGTTTTATCTCTAGAATAAAGGTGTCTGTGCGCATAAACATGTCTGAATCTTATGTTTATTAGGAGTATAGTCCAATGTGGCCATGCACAGATGTCTTGAAATGTCATATAAGGGTAAACTTTGCCAAACTCATAATAAAATAGTAAACCAGACAACCAATAAATGCTTATACGTAGTTATATTGATTTTGGATGATAAGATAATTATTGTCTTGTCCTGAGGAATATTCATCTGTGGTGAGGTAGTGGTATTATAAAATTGAAAAACTGCATGTGAACGTGGTCAGTTAGCAAACCACTCAAGCATGAAATCATGTCGGTGATACTCTGACCTATTCTATTAACTAATAAATGGCATATGCATATCAGTCAGAATGCATAATGTACTGAAGACTGCAGAACTTAAAATGCATAGCCACTTTGAGAAAAAAGAAAAAGGAAAGAACTGAAATAAACTACACATGTTGACTGAAGGAAGGAACAAATCAAACAAAGACTCAAAGTCTTGTATTCCCCTTTAAAGGACGAGGTGATCAAAAAGTCCCACCTGCTAACCCCCCCCTTTCAGACATGGATCCAACCCTTACCTATTGCGGTGTAGAGGACCTGGTCACAACAACGCTGCCCAGATAGCTGAGATCAATCAAAAACAAAGCAGGTAAGACTCCAGGAGCCATCAAGAACCACCATACTGCCCCTAATTCATAATGATGGAGACATTGCAGTACATGAGAAGCGGACAGGCCCTGTGACACACTTTGCCCAACAACCTTTCCTTCGTAGTCAGACCTGGGGGTCTCCTGAGGCAATTAAAGGAGTTGGGGTGAGGAGGGTTACAGAAAGGGAAGGGAGAGTAGGGTAAGAAAAAATCTGAGAGGTTGGAGGGTAAGGGAGAATTGGTCATGCAGTCAGGTTACTAAGGCCGAGGATGGGCCGCAGGGCCTGCCAAGATGAACTCTTCTTAAAGCATCCCTCCGCATGATAAAGGCATCTTCAAAGGCTTGGAGCTAGACATAACAATGGGTGTTTGTTTTGTCTGGGGAATCAATTGGATGAATATTATGGGATTCCTCCTGTTAGGTGAAAGCAGGGTAACTCATGATACAGATGGAAAAACAGGGATCCTGTGGTGATGTCTGCAAATTCCCAGACTTTTAGGGGCTTGTGCCAAACAAATTACACACTGCATTGGCAAAAGTATTATTCATCTGGATGGACTGTAGCCCCAAAAGGTCTGAAATGTAATCTGTGAAGCAAATGCATTTTTGTCAATTCACAAATCTTTGTTCACAGTTGAAACCTTTTGGACTTTTCACTGGATAAGGCAATGTAGTTTTCAATGTGCTTCTTTTCGAACAATGCTTCACAGATTCAGTGGGTGAATACCTCTAACTTGATGTTTGACATGAAAAGCAGCATTAAGCAAATTGAAACTAAACTGAAAACTTCAAGAGCTCATCAAATTAATCATCACAACAGAGTGATTGTCCTTCAACCATAAAAGTTTCATTTTTCTTTTTCACACAAAGGTGTTAATAAATGAATTAACATAAAATAAACTATTTAACTAACTTGTCAAAAGGATGATTTTAAAATCTGATGGATATTATAAGACAGCACTTCAATAACCAAAATGTCAGAGCAACTTCACACATTAAAGCAATATGGGTTGGGGCAGATGACTCAAATGGTATCCCTCTCTGCATGCCTAATGCACCTACCCTGAAGCTGACAACTGGGGTGGAGAGGGCTCAGACGGAAGGATCTCCTCCTCAGTCCTCCTCTGAGATGGCATCTGCCCAAATATGTTGCTGCTTTCCATGGGGGGTGACGGGGACTGGGAAGCTGGGTAGCTGGTTGCAGAGGTGGCAAAGGCCATATGGGAACGGTAGCTGGGACTTGCTCTCCTGCTACCCTGGCCTTGGGCAGGTGAGGAGGAAGGGGAAGATCTCCTTGAGAAGCTGGCTGTGGAAGGAGGGAGGAGGGTAATCTCAGACATCTCTGGGGGTATGGGAGGTTGGACAATGCTGGGACGTGGCCGGGGACGCACTACAATCTCTGGGGAGCCCTCATGAGAACTAAGGGGGCTTTGCGTGAGGGGTGAGAGTCGAGAAGGCTGGAGAACCACCTGATGCATGCCAGAATCCATCCTACGAGCCTGTCTGGGACTGAAACGAGGTGTGGTTTCAAACCATCGTGTGTCCAGACTACTGAATGTGCTAGGGACAATATGGGCCATTGGATCGGTGTAAGGCAATACCGGCACACCCATACCGTGGCTTGTGTGTCTTAGCTGCCCTAAATGTGCCTCTTGCATAGCTAAATGCTTGGCTGGGGAGCCATGAGGCTTGGCCTTGCTGGGAGACTTGCTTGGGTGGCTCTTTGGGGCCTCCAGTGGCAGGACAGCTGGGTAAGTGGGCATTGGAAGCGAGGAGGGCTGGAAAGCACTAAGGGGAAGGACATGAGGTGGAGGGGGATAGGGGGAGTCGTGGCGAAGACGCAAAGGGTGATGTGGTGGAAAAATGAATTGGGGCCCCTCCAGACTTGCAAAGGTGAAATCCAGTCCCTGCCAAATCTCCGGTGAACGAGAGGAAGAAGTAAGTGTCAGTGGAAGTGGGAAACCAGAGACAGCATATTGTGGAAAATCACCCTCCCCCATTTCTTCAGGAATCATGGGGTGACCAAAAGGACCTTCAGCAAGGTATGGAGGGGAGGACATGACAGAGCTGAGTGGACTAGTATCAGGCATGTAAAATGGAGGTGGGGGATCATGGTCTCCAGGGGGGCCTAGATAGCCATAGAAAGCCCTGTGGTGGAGAGAGCCTCGGATCTGCCCAGTGGCCTGGAGCCGACTGCTCTCCATGATGGTCATACCTTCGAAGGGCCTCTGGAAACGAGGGCTGTAGGCTGGAGGTTGCAGGTAGGATTCCTGACTGGAGATGGGGGAAAACTGATGGGGCCGAAGTGGGGCCATAACTGGTGGCAGAGGCCTGGGATCGTCGTTTTCTTCATCTGACTGCCGGAATTCAGGATAGAGGTCTGATTCTTCCACAAAGGGGAAGCCCTCAATTCGCCGGGGCTTACCAGACATTTCTGCATCAGCGGGATCTATGACAAAGCGTCCATCGGGGCCTCGGCTGATGAGTTCAATGGGTGTTGTTGCCTCAGCTTCATGCTTGGTGATGCTGTACTTCTTGCTTGTTATTGCTCTTTTGGTCTTCATGTACAAAGACAATTCCTCCTTCTTCCCTGGACTTGGGGGTGGTTTCTTCCCACGCTGGTCATGACTATCTTCAGATGATTCTGATGGGGATGCCTTTGAACGAATGCTTTCTGGGCTCACCTTTCCTGAAGATGATCTACAGAAAAGAAAACAGAACAAGTGAATATTTTCAATTCAGATTCAAATAATTTAATCCAATAAAAAAATTCAGTGCTCTGTGCTTTGGCTTCAGTTTTTGGTGACGGTGCTGAGGACAAATGCAGCTATAGAAAAATAAAAAAATGACAACACTCCTCACATAAGGAGATCAGTAATAAATGCACAGATGTAATTAATGATAGTTTCACTCTCTCTCTCATTCTGTATTGGATTATGATTTCTGAGCCAGTATTAAAAACCTGTTTGATCATGAGTCATTAGTAAGAGACAGTATCCTAAAAATATGTTTTTTGCTTATCTTAAAGATACACTTTAAGATAAAAAGATACATAACTAAATAACCTGGGTTTCCACTGTATGCCACCTATCACATCTGCATAAATTCATACAAACACAAACTTCAGTGTCTTGAAAATGAAAATGGAATTACCAACAGAAAATTTAGAATAATGACATACTACTGTTTGTTTTCACCTTGATATCAAACATTAATATGACATAGTAACCAGGGGTTTATGTGAATTTGAACTTTTACATATAGAGCTGAGTGTTGGAGAAGGCAATGTCATGTGACCCTATGCCCCACTACTGTCACCAATCTATCACTAGATCATATACTTCAATAAAAGTAATAATACTGCAGTGTAGTTGTCTGTTATATCATAAAAGTCTTGGATTCTAAATCTTATCTTAGTAAACATAATTAAGTAAAATTGAAAAATAAATGCACAAATGTAAAATCTAATATATATATATATATATATATGTGTGTGTGTGTGTGTGTGTGTGTGTGTGTGTGTGTGCAGCAATAAAAGCTGTCAAACAATTGTAGTGGAGAAATATTTCCCTTTGAAATGTAGTGTAGTAACATGAAAGTAGTAGAAATAGTGGAGTAGAAATATAAAATAGCATGTAAAGCAAATGTTCAAGTAACATGGAAGTACTTCAAATTTGAACTTAAGGACAGTTTTTGATTCAATTTAGTTACATTCCATCTGTGAACCTTGCCTTGACAGATACTTTGTTTGAAAATGAGGGTTAACAGTATAAGAGGTTTGATGACACAGTTCTTTTTCTTTTTCATCAAGTAGTCAGAGAGGTGCGCATAAGGAGGGGATATTTCACATTAAATGATACAATGTATTGATATACAATGTACAGTGAATTTATGTGCATTTCATGCATTATTTCCTTTCAAAGAAGTGAAAAAATAATTGACAACAACAAACTGGTTAGTTAGTACCCACACAGTCTTTCACTCTTACTATCTGAAGTGTACAGGATCCAGCCACTGTTTTGACTCTGTGCTGTCACATTTGATTTGACATTCAATACTGACAATAACAACAAAGTACTATACGCTAAAAAGCAACATGAAAGTTAAAAAATCAGTCGGTAAAAGTTAGATATGACCTATTTAGAGTTTACCATTCAAAACATCTTAATCAGAACTGGTTGGTTGAGGTTCAATTAGATTTTATTGACAGTGAACAAATAAATTAAAAACTAATTCCTGATCAGTTTTTGAGGGTGTTTAAAATCCATTCATGGTGACTAAACAGAGTAGGACATTGCGCCATTTTTGTACATTGTTCCACTTACTTTTTGCCAATGTAAAACAATGACAAGGTAAATGTGGATATAAACACCCTCATATTAAAGTTATCAGTGCCCTTCTGTATATATCTAAAATGCCTGCCCTCTGCCTCTGTGTTAGGAAAGGTACACTCAGAGTTAGGTATGTGGGGAGTCATTTTTTGAATGAGCACTATCTCATGCTCCATTGTAGGTGAAGAAGTTGGTTGAAAAAAGTAATGAAGTAAACCAGATTTGCCACACTGTTACAATAGGGTTGACGTGGCTGTTTCAGCAATTTAATGCTTTGGTGCAAACATCAGGTGAGGAAGGAGAGGCTATGAAGAATGAAAATATTCTGTTACAGCTTGGAGTGATACTGACTATTAATTGAAAATCTGTCAAAACCAGGCCAAAGGTCAGTGTAATCATGATAGCTGAGATGATCCGAATTGAAAAACTGCCCTCTCTTGCAGCCAGCTTTGAGTTTGAGAATTCTGGGTGGCTTTAAAGATGACAGTGATGACACAGAATTATATAATTTATAAGGAGAATAAGACCAGTACACAGCACACTATAGTGTACATGGTATGAAAGATTAAATGAGATATTTAGACTATAGCGTGTCATATTACAGGAAGGAGTAAATAAAAAACATGACTTGTTTTGAAGCCACAATTACTTTATTTGGTGAAAAGTGACACACATAGCCAATCCTCAGTGATATAACAAAGGCTTGTGCTTAGAGTGACCAAGCTATAAATAGTCTTTATAAGGTTGTTGCAAATGAAAAACACTTACATATGGTCGATATTCAGATATTGTTTATGTTTCACATCTGCTCCATCAAGCTACAGTGACAAGTAATACTGAAATATAAAGTAGCTTGCTGTTATCATAGTAACTATGCTTGTCTTAAAAGCTGCCTTGTCTGTGTTCACATAAAACACTGCTCAGACGATGTAGCAATTCAATCACTTTGTTATTTTTGTAGATTTGTCCATCATTCATATTGTTTACAAAAATATTTGAATTCATAAACCTTATGAGTAAGTTTAGACCAGAGCCCAAAACTGGGCCTTTTCTTAAGCTTTATGACCATTCTTTATTTTTAACCCATACAGAATGAGTTGTTGTCTCTGATGATGTTATCCCCGCTTCTCAAAAAAAAAAAAAAAAGGATTGTGGTCACGCCGATAAAAAGCAGGCTGTATGATATGCTGACTTTTCCTTTCAAAGGCAACACAGTGACTCATTCATTCTGATGGTGTAAAAATATAACCTTTGAAGTGACTCAGTCCTGATACAGTTAGATATAATAGTGAGTGCAGACAATACTTCTCACAGGCTTACGCATGTTATGAGCAACAGTTGGCACTGATTATGTAATCTTTACAATGCACATGGACAATTAAAACATCTGACTTTCCTTTAAAGAAACAAAGCCAATTAACAGGCAGAGAGAAGAAAACAATGACGGACAGCATCTGGGGTGAGAGGGGAATAGTGGTGAAGTGTCAGAAAGGTGGTTCACAGCAGATGGAGTGAGCAAGGACACGTAGAGCTCAAACCAAAAAAAATAGTCACAAAGCAGAACGGAGTGCATTGAACAGTGCAGAAACCAAGGATTAGATTAGTGGGAAGGTTTGATACTTTGGGAAAATGCTTATTTTTGTTCATTTCTACATAGTAAACCCAAGGAAACAGCGAGAAGCCAGTTAACTAAGTATGCAGACTGGAAAAAGGGCAAACAGCTAGATCAGAAGTGAATCAGCCCACCAGCACCTCCTTACTTTGATAATTAACATCTTACATCTTGTTTCTCAAGTCCACACTAAAACTGAAATATAATATATATAAAAGTCATCATTTCAGAGACACTAGGATTGTGTTATCAGTCTGACTAGCTGTTTCCAGTCTTTGTCCTGTGCTTTGATAAGATAACCAGCTGCTGGCTGCAGCGCCGATCTTCTCATCTAACTCTGCCAAAAAGTGAATAAGCACATTTCCCAAAATGTCAAACTGTTCCTTCAACAAATACACTGAAGTACTGTGAACACACACCTCAAGAACGATTTCATTGCTTCAAGTCCCTCAGGATTTAGATATTCCTTTTGGACAAACTCAGTCATATATCTGCCTTACGCTTCAAATATCCAGACTGTCTCATGCAGTACTGCAGTCTTTCATTTCATCATCTGGACACACGGATCTTTCACTGAATGAATCACCAATACCATAAAGCGAAAAGTCATTACAGTGTACAGATTTGACTAACAGGCTCTCAGAGGCTGACAGTTTAGGATTTAGTCCAAGAACACTGATGTCTGCACACAGGAAGCTAGACTGAGGGGACAGTTAGCTTAGCTTAGCATTAGCAGACTAGAATTTGGGATCGCCTGTTTCCTTTGGCTTCCAGCCTCAATGCTAAGGTGAGTTAAACATCCCCTGGTACTGGCTTTATAATTAACCTTTGCATTTCTACAGACATGAGATTCGTATCGATTTTGATCTAACTCTCAGTCAGAAGGAGAACAAGTATATTTCCTAAAATGTTCCAAACTTTTTTCCCTTTAATAATCAAGATTTAAGCCGGTAAGGCATTGAAATCCTTTTAGTGAACTTCATAAAATATAATGAATATTTAGTGTATGGAAATGGTGATTCAGTCACTAAAACATAAACAAGTGAAGAAATGAGGAACAGAAGAGTTTTTGTCCCATCGTCCAGTTCTTCACCAGACAGGGATTAGTGTTAAACTGAGAGAATTAGCAGAGTGATTTTTGTCATCCTTCCCTAGGATGTTTTTCAACATCTTCTGACGATGAACATCCTTTATCTTTCCTCAGTGAAAGACCAGGACCAGTTTTGTTGTTGCCTTGTGGGGACTTTGGGCCAGAAGCATGCAGTCAGGTCAGGAGTCTGCAGAGCTAGGGTCGAACCAAAGTGCAAAGGGGAGAACAACGTGTGCAAGAACAGGGGGACAACGGCTGGCACACTCACTGAGGACTGGAAGGTTGGGGCTTGTACCTGCTTGCGTCCAGCCCCTCCCAGTAGGGCTCGACGCTGGGAATGAGGCTAAGAGGGCTCCTGTAGAAGTGGGGAGATGAGAGAATAAGAAGTGGGGAGACTATGGAGGTAAACAGAAAGCCTGTGGAATGAGAGGTATGCTTGAGAAAGCAACAGAAAATACGAGAAAATATCTTAATATCATTAAGAGGGTTGGAAAAGACAGAAATGAAGAGAAGCAGAGAAGTGAGATCTGAGAGAAAGAAATGACAGAGAAAAAGCTTAAAGACAAGACAGGCTGTGGAGCAAGGTAAAAGCAAGAGAGCGGAAAGAAGACGTAACCACTGCACTTTGAGACAGCTACTGACTCTGAACAGTACATGGCAGTCCCACAGTCACAGAGCCGGGGCGCGAGTCATGGGACTGTGTGTCTCACTGGCCTCGTGGTTTTTACACCTCCCAGCTTAGTTCCCCCCACTTAAGACACAAGAGGGTAAATGAGGGCCGAGGAACGAGAAATCTTGGAAACACACATAGTGATTTGAGACGTCCACGTGCCACCCGAGGCGACGTCATGTGCTGATGGCGGCCACACAGCTGCGGCACTCTGCTGCAGCTTGTTGCCTTGGAGTGAAACATTAGCCCATCCATGCTCTCATACAATCAGTGCTTCAGCAAGCTTTCGCACACACAACAAGACTGTACTCGGACTGCACATTTATGAGCGTTTCGTTGAACCTCTATTTGTGTGAGAAATGGTGTCATTTTTGTTTTTTGAAAAATGAGATAATCCACAGAAATATTGGTGCTGTTTGTATGTCAGTAGGCCATCTGTGCAAACAGTTGGATTTTTAATATAAAGAAAACAACTGGGGTGTGGCTAGTGGCTTTGAAAGTTGTTTACGGCTTCTTTTTCACTCAGACCTGTAATTAAAGGATACAGTTGGTAAAACTGTTTTCTTATTGTGAAAAAAGCTCAGAAAAGACAAAAATGTTTTTTTGCAAGGTAGAGCTCTATATGGCACAGAGGAATATATATCAGGTTTGAGATACACTCATAACACCTGTTAGTAGACACTTTCCCTCATATTCTACGTATACTCTGACTTTTCAGGCTGAAAAAACATGATGTAGCTGAGGCTTGAGGCTGATAAGCTCTGTTCACTGCTGCACAAGAAATCATGACATCATCAGTGTGACATACATGCTAAACATGAAATATTAAGTCCTGACAATCCTGTTCTGTCTTCAGATGTCTGTTTAGTGCATAAGATAATCCATAATGCAGCCCCTCCAAGGCAGAAACCTTTGTTCAGCTGTGCTCTGAGCAAACGAGCAAACTTCAAGGTCTGCTTCAAAGGGAGATTGACACGTCTCTAAATGAGGCTCCGCCTTTGCACAATCTGCTTTTTCTTCTAAAGCTACTGGAATGGAATAAGCTCCCGTCCAATGTGAGAACCTGCTGATTGCCATAGTTTGTTCTGTAAAGTTAAATAACCAGACTCATAACCTGTTTTCCTAACTGTGGGTACATGTAGGTAATATCTGAAAACTGTATTCTCTTTTGCATTCATTGCTATGAAATGCTTTATTGTTCACCCACCCAGGGACTACAGATGGAAATCAGCTTGTTGCTAAATCTTCTGTTTCATTTTTGAGATGATCTCCGATAGAAAACAAAAACTACAGGTTGCGTGTGTGCAAGGTGTTTAACAGTTAACAGATGTTTCACAAGGACCATTTAGTTAGAAGTGTAGCAACAAAGCTTCAACTGCATTTGCAGCATGAGTTGTTCACTGTCTTGTTGTCCTGTAAGCAGCTATCACATCATGTATAATGGAAACATACAGCAGCTCTTGACTCTCTCTTCACTTGTGACAACAAGGTGGACAATCTTTCAGGCAAAATACGATTGTCTGTCTTGCAGCAGAAAGTAAAAGTAAAGGTAAAACTAACACTGTTGAGTTTATCATGAGTTACCCAGAGGTACATTTTGAAGCAAATGAACAATGTGAGGTGAAGTCATTCAAAGGTGTCACACTCTTTTTTACACTGTTTTCCAAAAACAAGAGATATGTTGTAATATGTTGACCCCCTGTAGGTCCAGTTAGAGCCACCATGTTTGCTCTCAGAGTCACACATATTCAATACAGGTAGTTACATTTCAATAGAAATAGATCTTCTGCTCTCTCTGACCCTTTGAACCATGAAAGCAGCAGTTGAGTATTGCATGCAGTGTGTGTACATTTATCACATCACAAACAGACACCACTGCCGCCATTCACACACCTCTGTAAGTTCTGCACGCTTAACTAAGAATGTCAGCACGCTGCAGTGCTGATAGTTAATTTGGACTGAGTGTTATTCTGCTCACTGCCACAACAGACTGGATGTAATGCCACATTTGACACACTGATAAACTGGATGAAAATTTAGCATCAGATGTTGTTACATGTTGCTGCTTCTATAAACTCAAGATCACATCCAGCAGTAAACATGTAACGATACAATGATGAAGTTGTCATTTAGATATCAGGATAAGTTGATATATATCTGTAGAGCTTTTATTGTACATTCAAGTGACGTTCTGTTTGGTAGCTGAATACAATTCAGTGTGAGTGACAGAAAACTGTGTGTGATGGCTGACCAGCGAGCTAAATGAGATCTGACTAATGTGCTGGTTATGGCTTGATGAAGTGTTGTGTGTCATTCAGGGTTACTTACGGAGTTTCCACGCTTTTTCTGCAGTGGGTTATGGAAAGAGGGGGGTCTGGAAGATGAGAGAAAAACACAAAAAAACATTCTGCCATTTAACACCATTTTCAAGTGTATTCAATATGTACCAGTATATGTACATTTTAAGTATGTATTAATATTGTAGAGCTGTGTTTCTATTCTTTAACTATTCAGACACAGGAACTCATGACTGCAGGCACATTAAGTGCTTTTAATAATACATTTAATTTTTAATTTCAAGCAGAAATCAGTGCCCTAACACTTCATATTTACCATGGGGAAAGTTTTGTTGGTATAAATTTGGTATACACAGATCCAAGAGATTAACATAAAGTGTTTCTAAACACTCGATTCCCCAAAGATGATATTAGTAATGCAGAATTTTACATGCAGTAACGGAACAAAAATAAAAATCCAAAACACACAAAAACCATATGCTGTCATTTAGATTATATTGTAAGTCAAACTATTACATTTCCTTTTTGAGGAGGCAGTAAAGCTGAGAGGCTTTGAGTCAGATAAAGCAGAATAAGGTTGCAGTGCAAGTACAAAGTGAAAAGTGGAGTTATAAATCCAAACTTTCCCCTCACCTCTTTTTCTCTTAAGTTTCCGCCGGCGCTGCTTGTTGACGAAGCAGGCAGCCATCGTGCTGAACAGGACAGCTGCTGCCAGGAAGCAGATGGTGGCCACGATGCCAGCCACCACAGGTCGCGCTAGTCCACGTTCCTCCACCACCTCTGGAGGAGGGAAGAAGTCTGTGAGGCGAGGAGGGAAGAGTCAGGGACCCAAAGCCGCTCGCAGTCACAGTACAACGGCAAAATGATGATGTGGTGATGGTGAAGGAAAAGGATGCTTAAATAAATATGAGGGATATGACAGTTTACAGTTGGACATACAGTGTGAAGGTGCAGAGGCCTGCCCAGAGGTGTAGGGACTGACAGATTAATGGAGTGCATTTGTTAAATACAGCAAACAGAGGAAAGAAACAAATGTAAAACTTTGCTCACTAGACTTCTGTTATGGTACTCTGCAAGATTAATGCGAATGTCAACATTCATTTTCTGGCTCTCTAAATAGTAAGTGATATTTACTGTGAGATTACCATGCAGATGTGAGCACATCAAACCCTGCAAGAACGAACTGTGCACTGATCAGACAGCTATGTAACAATATGAGGAAGTGAATCTGGATGTTTTTTAAGGGGTGTGCATATATAGCCTTTTGCCATTTCCTCATTTTCCCTGTGCCTTTTGCCCCCTTCTTGGTTTAAAAAAAAAAAAAGCGAAGGCAGTCCAATATTTTGTATGTTCCCGCAGTAGAGCCTTTGGAGGGCCTAGCAGAGTAAAATTCCTGCTATATCAAATGAGTTGATATATATGTTAGAACTGACCTTTACCTCTGAATGTGTCTTCAAAATGAGCATTTCTGCAGGGTATGTGCCGTGATGACTTTGCAGAATGTAAACCCTTTTCCAAAAATATCTGTATTTATAACTTACACTGCAAAAAACCCCGAAAGAAAATAATGTTTTACTTGCAACATAAACGTGACTGAAATCACAAAGTCACATTTACACTCTGTTACCAGGCTGGTGCATCTGTAGGCTGTTTTGGTGTATAAACACTGACGTCATTGTTAGAGAGCCCATATGAACATGTTTAAGATATATCTATGTTTAAGAACCAGCTGTGATGTCACAAATATTGTTGGTACGTCTTCATGCTCAAGCGAGATTTAAACAGAAAACAGAGAAACTTTCCCCTTTCAGCAGATGAGAACAGCAGATAAGTTTCATTTATACAGCCCAACAGCATAAATTTGCCACAGGGGGCTTTACAATCTCTACAGTTTAAGACACCTTTGATTCAGCTGAGAAACCTGTTATAGACAAGTTGTAGAAATGTCACACTGGAGAAGTAAGCACCTTAGAAGGGAGTATTTGGAGATATTGTACCAGTATCGTTATGCTTTTGTTATTGGTTTCTTTTAGTGCTGTGTCCAGGGGCATTGCTAACATCTGAGGACACCTGGGGCTTAGCCCAGAGTTCAGGGATCATCAATTCAATATTCCCAATCAATACTGAGTTGTTTCTTTGCAGCAACTTTATGGTCCATTTTTCATTCTCTACTCTCTACTTGCTGTGTCCTATCCTCACCGATCCATCAACGTTTAGTTAACAGTGCGCCGATTAGACCCCTGTCCTTCCTGCCCCACCTCCACTCAGTGCAGAGGAACAAATGGGAGTATAAGAGACAGCCATGCAGCCTCTTTGGAGAGACAGCTTGAGACCTATGTGTGTTTGACTGACTGCATTACAAAGGGCATGGATCAATAGCTTATATGTAACTTGAGATTGTGGTCTCATGATTTTGAGGTTCCACATTGTCATTCAGTGTTTGGGTGTACATTCAGAATTGGGGCTACACTCTCAGAACATTCACGGCTGAAGCCCCGGCAAAATCACCTGGTGACACCACCGTCTGTGTCAGCGTTAACTTTAGTGAAAAAGGAGGGATCCAGGATGAATCCCTCATCCTGGATCCTGCCATGCCCAGTGCCCTGGTCACTGCCCTGCCCAAAGGTGACATATACTAACGTCTATGTCTATGGCATGTTTCACAGCAGGCAAAGGACTTACAGATACAATAATCACCTACACTGGTCTCCTTAACTGTGAGCTTGTCGGTGTGGACATCACTTTAAACTGGGTTGTAAACCTGAAGTAAAATAGCACTGTAGCATATTCTAGACTACATTCTCCCTTATTTTCTGTTCAACATGACTGGCTGCACTCTTTTAGTTTGTTACACTCGGGGATGCATCAAAGCCA
The DNA here is from genome assembly GCA_037176925.1 of Amniataba percoides. NCBI lineage: Eukaryota > Metazoa > Chordata > Actinopteri > Centrarchiformes > Terapontidae > Amniataba > Amniataba percoides. Next base: position 2,148,157 of record JBAJHX010000067.1, read on the forward strand.
AAATGAACACGGCCAGAACAGTTGTTCATTAGCAATATCATTACGATAATGAAAACCCATTGCTAGAGAGGACAATATGCTGTGCAGCTACTTTAACTCCTTTAGAACTGTCCTCAGTTATTAAAGCTGGACTTATTTTAGTGACCTACATGCTAATGAATCACTCCGTGAGGGCTGGCGGGGCGATGTGTCACTGTTATTGAACTGGTTGGAGTTGTAAATGTGCTCTGGTGAAGCATGACACAGCAAAATGCAGACTACTGCACATAGAGCATTATTAGAATCTGAGCCAGCTACTGATGGACCAAAGCACCTTTATCATCTTTGGAAGAGCAGGGTGCATTTTCACGACAATATGATATTACATACTGACTAACAAATATGCACAGAGAAAACATCCAAATGAACAAATTAATACCAAATCAAATGAGCAGGAGCCTTTGATCACTGCAGCATAGAGCTCCACCTTCACCAATAGGGGGCAGCAGAGTGCCTTCAGAGATCCCAGGCTCCCTGGGCTAATCTTCTCCACAAATGCTACCAACAGCTGCTTTTACCAAATGATGTGTACTCAGTGACCTCTGCTGAGGAGTGACATCACATTTTTAGGGGTTTCATTTGAGATTCAAAACAGACTTTCAGTTTTGTGACCAAAAAAAGACTGGCTTTAATGAATCTTTTCTTTTTTAGCTCAAAGCAGCCCGATGCAATCGGTGGGAGACAGGCAGAAGGATGATGTCATACTCCTCAGTGTTATACAAAGGAGCGTGCATGTAAAGCCAGCTTAAATTTAATAGTGCTGAGTGGGCAAAATGTAAAGTTGGAGCTGCTGTGTGTGCAATACATCTAGAGCCCTCAGAAATGGTAAGACTGCCCGATGTTAGAGATGCAGGTTAGTGCCAGAGGTTGTCAGGTTGAATTCCAGCATTGACAAGAAAAGCTCCTCTGAATTCAAGGCAGTGAGCTTCGAGATGACCTGGCCCTTGAAGTTCATACATTTCATACATGTGCTTTTACGACCGAGGTAAAATTCTAATTCACGATGTGGTGTAACGGCTCACCTGTGCTGGACACTCCTACTACGTTGCTAGGCTCACTGATCATGTCATCCATGACGGCCATTACACGGAACTCATACCACGCCTCCTAGGAGCAGGAGAACAGAGAGATCAGCGTTCAGAAGGTAAACCATCCGGATCTCATGGTGTCAGAACAGTCCAATCAGGCCGCAGGATTCTGTTTGTCTCCAAAGAGCAGCCAGCTGAGCGACCAGGCCTTTGGAGGTAAATACTGCAGCTCAGTCACTGACAGTTTTAATGCCTAGATCTATGACATGTAAAAGGCTGAAAGAGCTAAACAAAAAAAAAGTTGTGATAAAAGTGTATCATACTTACATGAATAGCAAGATAGAATTTAAAAACAGAAGTCATGTATTGCAAATGTAATCTCTAATTCTGATTGAGTGTTAAAGGGGCACTCCACCAATTTCATACACTAAATTTTGTTAACAACACATAAAGTTAAATAACACTCCTGATGTCACAGTGATGTCATCACTGTTATCTTGGTTGATTTAAGACTTGAAATTTTCAATAGAAAGCCTCAGTCTTGATGTTTGAACAAAGAGTTTTGAAAGACATGGGCAGGAAGGGAGGTTATGGCATTATGGGAAAGTAGGACGCTTGACGCCAAACTACTGATATCTAATATAAGTCAACCAATTTACACCAAATTAAGGAAAATCTGAAAAATGAAATCATATAAAATTATCAATTACATGTCTTATCAAGACAGCAGAATGATGTAATATATGGAAGCAGATGAGCTTAATGTGGCTTGTCGAATGACTTTAAAATCGATATCATATAATTCTATCACAAGGCTGCGCAGTGAATAGGACAATATGCACAGGGAAGAACAAGAAATATACATAAGAGAATCTCAATAGAAAATGAATTAGTGAAAATGAAGTGATTATGTGAATTTCAAAGCGGATGATTAATGTGGCTCATGATGGATAAATCACCTGTGACCAGTCCTGGTGAAACACATACAGTATGAAGCCTGGAAAAACCTCCCTTTCATTTTGCTGCCGCTGGCTGTGCTCTCCACAGTGCAGGGTCAACTACAGCACAGCAGCTGTAGAGCTGGCAGAGACTCAGCCAGTGTCTTGCTCAAGGACACTCCAGCAGGGTGCAATACCGACACTACTGTGCTGTACCGTTGGCATAACACTCAAAAAACAATTGCTTCCTACATGGGCAGAAAAGATTGAGGATTTGAATGTGGAGAAGTTTGTCCCACTACACATCCCACCAGCACTTTCATACACTTGTGCAAACAACCAAACAGAGCATCCGTTCTGCTCAGATGAGTTCTGCTGAATGCTGTAAGACATTTGCAGCGAAAAAAGTTACACAAGCTAGGTGCATGGTGTGTGTGGTGAGAGAGCTGGAGAGACGTGTGTGTGGGTGTTTGCTGTGCAATAAAAGGAGATATAAAAGCATCTGCATGGAGCAGAAAGTGGTAGTTAGATTAAAGAAAGAGGCTAAAACATGGCAGGGCAGGAGGATTAGCTGTCATGACCGAGATGTGAAAGAAGCATTGTGTCAGGACTCATAAATCTGCAAAGCTATATTGATCTTTGCTGCAGAGGGGATAGCTCAAAGAAAGTGACTGTCCTCTTAAATGCATGCTGTATTCATAATTTATATTGACACAGTGCATTGCATTGTATTCAAATTCATGTTTCAGTCGCTGTTCTCACTGTGCTCAGTGCAAGCCACTTGCAGACCTGCAGGAAAAAAAGCATCCACAGAGATGGTCAGAAAGTGAGCCCAGTCAGCGTGTGCACATCTGCATTGTTACTATGACAACCAAGGTGGATATGGCAGCATATTATTATACATATGCACAATCTGATCTGGGTTTCTGTAATTGAGAGCATTTGAAAATCTCTGCATGTAGTCTGAATATAGCATCAGTGTTGAGATTTGTTCAGAAAATTTGGGTTTGGAAAGGTAATTCAAGTAAAACAACGTATGGTGTACAGCGCGGCCGCCTTAAATACGCTGTAATGGATATTTTTATGGTCACAGTGTATCAAATAACAACATGAAAACACTGACAACATGCACATTGTCTCTGCTATGAATGGGGTAGTCATAGTAATAACCCCACAGAGAATCATAACCTGAATCTGCAGCTCCCCCCCGGCTTTCCACAGCTTTATGGTGAGTTTGAGCTCATTGTTTATCTGGCACACAACTGTTCTGGTTTACTCTCAACACTCTCACAGACACATTTTCAGCCACAGCAAGCCCAGTGCAAACTACCTGCCCAACACTAAGCTGCAGACAAAAGCAATTACTGAAAGGTTCAGTTAAACTTAACAGGAGCTGGTGGAGACCAAACCCAGAACAAAAAAAGAGACTAAAGATTTCAAAAAAGAGACTCAGAGAAACTATGTGCAGAGGTTACCCAGACAACTATTATGGGAACAACCGTAAGCCAGTTTCCTCAGATGAACATGACACTAACAGAAAACTAATTCCACCATGTTTCCTACATCGTTTTTCAGAGTTTGGCTAGTTTGAGTGGCACTCTTTTAATTACGTCATCTTATCGCGCCCACTTGTTCAGCTGTGTTTTAACGGCACAGACTGAAAAATTAATGCCAGCAGCTGTTTGCTCGACGAACCAGCTCCTAATATCCACATATTCTGTGTAGAACTTCTGCTCTGCTAATTGAAAGGTGTGTTTAAAACTCTGCTACATCCCAGGCGTCTCTTTAGCGTGGAACTGACAGATGTAGGATACAGTGTAATACTGTGTGTAAAGTCTACAGTCCGTGTCCTGTCTTTTACCTGGATGAGGTCTCGGGCGAGCAACTCCGTCTCCCCAGCAGGAATGCCGTCATCCAAGACCTCCCATCTTTCCCCCAAGCGAAATTCCATGACATAATGCTGGATAGGTGCTGTGTGATTGGCAGGTGGGATCCAGGTGAGCAGGACACCCTGCTGCGTGCGATTGGCTGTGAGGCACCGTGGTGGGGTAAGCAGCACCAATGGTTCAGGGGTACTTATAGGAAATACTGAAAGTACATTAGAGTTGAGAATGTGTGTGAGTGACATTATCTTTATTTAGCTGATGCTTCTATACAAAGCAACTTACATTAGGAGGATTCAACCATCAGTGTGGATACAATCCCCAAAAATTGCAAGAATCATGCAGCTAAATCAACTTCATAGAGCTTCTGCTGTCACGATGTCAGTGGGACCTTCACTTCTTGTGCAGTCAGGACTGCTAACAGAGAGCAAGCTGACAAATTCAGAGAGAAGTTCCACCAGCAGGGTACCAGTGAGTCAGACCCCCTTTACACTTTGACACTGACATGAATCTTAACTAGACAGTGACTGGCTGTGATTAAGCTTTTTATATCATACACATCACCAACATATCTATAAAATTCACATGTATTTTTCCCATTTCGTCACCTCTGAATCTTTGCATGCTTTATGATCGTTTTACCAACATTTCTTCTTGTTAGCTCACATTATATCCAAAACTCTGTCTCTTTACCTGTCTGTCAGTCCACTCCTCCTGGTTTGATATGTTTGCTGAAGCTTTTTTCCATTTTCATACCCACTTGACTTGACTTGCATACACACACTCAAACACACCCATTTTTCTCTGACTATCTGTGGGCACAGCTCAGTTCAAAGGTTTTCAAGCCCTTGCCATCACCCTCATCCACTGATTCAAGTGGTCTTCCCTGTTAAAAACTAATCATAGTTAACTGTAGACAATAAAGAGAATTAAGCCCTGGTAGCTGTGTCAGGATATCTGAAGACAACAAGCAGCTCCTGGGCTGATTGCTTTGTCGTCTTTGCTCCTGCTCCTTGGCTGACACAGAAGGTGATGAAGCATGAATAGTTATCCCCATTTTCAGCATGTCACTTATCTTTTAAGTAACAATCTGTGACAGGTTCATTTATTCTTAACAAATGCCTCTTTCTTCTCAGCTGTATGGAACGATATGATGCATAATAATTCAACCAAAGCCAAGTTTGAACTCTTACTATGTAACCTGCACATGGCTGTTGTGATTGTTTTTCCAGAGAGATGCGTTTTAAATGCACAGAAAATAACTGAATTGTCTGGTTATATGTTGTATGTTGTTCCAGTATAACAGGACAACGTTAGAACAAACTGCAGCTAATGAAGGTTTGAGCGGGCGACTCTTCATTTCACTGCCTATAATGACAAGTGTTATCGGGGTAAATTTGCTTATTTGTTAATTAACATCAGTTCCATGAGCTGGCTGATCAGCAAAGAAAGAACCTCCAGATGCTGCTGTCTGAACATTTTGGTAAAAGATGGTTTTGTTTAACAGAAGAAAAACACCACTGCATTGTTTTTGTCTGTGTCCTTTTGCAGTTAGTAAAAAACCAATAGTGAGAGTGGCAAATGTCTTTTTATACATTATTGATATAGGTTATTACCTCACATTTCTGAGTAGCAGCCAGCAGGTAAGGTAAGCTCAGCTGCTGTGCAACCATCAGTCTATATAATGCCACTTTTGACTTGTGATTTTTGGACTTTTTAGTAATGTCCGGTATACCATCTAAAATATTAATAAATATCAAGTAATTTGAATGAACTGTTTTCTGTAGAACATCAGGCAAGTTCACCTCATTTGATACCATGGAAACAGCAAATATCTGCAGTTTAATTCATAGGGAATAACAAATCAAACATATCAACAACATCATTGACTCTCATTCATTCTCTCATCAGAATAATTCACTGTCTTCATGAACGCTCCTTAACAATGTAGTCTGCTTTACATAGGTTTCTGACTAAACACCTGTAGAAACTGAAGGCAATATGAAAATGGAGCCTCATAAAAATGAGCATGATCCTCTACAGCTGAGACGCAGCTGAGTTCTTTAGTCTGTGAAACATCACACGACCAGCTCTCACACAGAGGGTGTTGTTTGGATTTTCCAGAGCTGAGGTGTGAAACATTAACTTGTCAGACTTCATTTACAACACAGAACTTTCTAAAATTATTCCCCGCTGTAGTGCTAATCTTATATAGAATCTTAAAATCATCCACTGAGGCATTTTTCTTCAAGTGGTCTACTCTCATATTCACATGAACATGACCACTTTACATAATTACTCAAGACTGTTCTCTTTTGTTTAGAGGCACGTTATTCACATGTAAATGCTAGAAAGAAAATGACAAGATTTTTTAAAATGAAATGTGGTGATCAAGGATATTGTAGTTTTGCAAAAAACAAGACACAACAAAAAGAACAACCCAGTGTGTTGGAGTGGGGAGACACCTATAACATACAGGGCAGTAGATCTCAAAGAACAGGGTCAGTGACTGCTGAATTATAGAAAATTGTGCTGGAACAGCAAGGATTTTGTTGCATGCATGATTGCTAGTTGCATCTTAGTCTGCCAAAGCCATTTTATCATTCGATCCCTTTTCTTTTGTCTATCGGTGGGGAGTACACTCACCTAGTGTGTTCACAGTGACAACCTCGCTGAAGGGGCCTGTGCCAAGCTTGTTCTGGGCCAGGACGCTGAACTGGTATGTTGTCTCTGGCTCCAAGCTGGGCACCACCATCCAGTCTTGGCCTCTAGGCACGGGTACGGAAAGCCAGTCATGTGGACCTAAACGCTCCCTCTTCAGCCTGTGCAGGAGTCAGGGGTGAGAGGTGAGCAGGCACACAGGAAGAGCACCTTCTGCCATTTAGTTTGAGACTGACGTAAAAAAAAAAGAACTTTATGTTGATGATATATAAGTTACACTTGTTCAAAGAAGTGTTTTGACAACATGATCAACACATAGTCTAGCACATTACCATGTAACATAATGTAATGTTCTCCATTATAACAGTACAATGAAATATTCTGTCCATGAATTTTTCACTGTTCATTTCATTCACAACACAACTTTCACTTGATGGTAAAAAGCCCATGCTGCGCTCAGCTTTGCACTTTGCTGTTTGCCCATGCCATACTGTATATTCAGCGCTGACTGAACCTAGTCACCAAATAAAGCACACAACTGTACACATGCAGTAGCTGCAACACTCTGTAAATGTCTGCAGGAAGTAGTAAGGCACTTCAATTCTGGTGAGATAGTTTTTATGTTGCAGCAAATGGAACAAGCATTGTATCATCTATGTCATCTAGATTATTTAATAGCATAGGTAGAGTTAAGTGACCTGCACATAGCACATTTTCACTGTATCGATATGTTACTAAGGATGATTTTTTTTTTGCTTCAAAACTGTGTTCCTTAATATTATGTATCAGCACAGTCTTATCTTCTGTTTAAGTGTATCATGGATTTTTCCCCTTCTTGATACAGCTGCACAATGCACACTTAGCCTAAAGTGGAGCTCCATTAAATTAGTAATGCAAATCCAATTTGGATATGCTTGACAGCCGAGTAGTTATTAAGAAAATTTAGCATGTGTGACAGCTTACCTTTAAATATCCTGAAAGATATTTGGAATAGCACCCTATAGTGTTTCATACAACAATATCCAAGAGTGTCAATGTGCATCTGTTTGGACAGGACTTAAAGAGCTATTCTTCAGCCCCAGCTTACATTTAAATGCACGCTTTAACCAGCAGCAAGACTTAAGAGGCACGGGGCACCTGAGAAATGCCATCGAGATGAACGCAACCCGCAGCTGCTCTGCACACATCACTCATCATTAATTAAAGCTGCTGTCTGCTTTTTTTATATTTGGGCTGCTCTGCAGTTCCCTCACTGTTTTAATAAAGCATGATGAGTGTTGGGCATATTAGAGTTGATCCTGTGGATTGGTTCAGCAGATCTCAATATATAACTTCATATCAAGTCAGTGACAAGTCATCACCTCTCACCAGAAAATACTGTTGAATATTATTGATCCCTACACTACTCCTACATCTGTTAAAAGTGCAGCTCAATATCAAAGCTCTTTTTTTGTATTAAACTGTTACATATGTACATGTGTCCATGAGCAGGTGTACTGCATGTTGGGAATGTATGGACTAGAAATTGTGCAAAATATCACACAATGCTGGTTAGTTAGCACCTGTGATAACATGATCTCATGAGAGTGACACACTTTAGCCTTCTGAAAGAAAGAATGCATCTCCTGAGCTCCTGTTAGTGTAAAATAATGAAAATGCATACAAGTACTGTTATGTGAACTACCACAGACCCTGAGGCCCTGAGCTAAATGTAACGTCAGCACCCTGTAAACATGTTCAGATTATAATGACATTACATCTGTTTTCACTGTCCTGTTCTTTATCACGTTTGTTTGAGACATCAACCAAACTGCAGATGGCTCCGTTGTAGGCCTGGGTTAAAACAGTACTTCACACTCCTTCAAGAAGATGAAATACTGTATATATTTGGACACTTTGATACTTTGCATCCCAACCCAGGATTAGGAGCAGATGACAACCAGAGACACTCTTTCACACTGTGGGTATGTTAACAAGTGAAAAAAATCACTTCATTATGATTAAGATTATACTGTGCCAGTCAAGGCTAATAAGTAATAAAAAAAAGAAACACTTCAACCCAGGCCTTTTCACTAATCAAGCAGCGACAAAGCAGCAGCAGCAGCAGCAAGACAGAGAACTTTGGGTCATGTTCAGTTTAGTTGCAACTGTTTTTCAGCGTTCCTCCAGAAATTCCAAGATTAGAGATGAAAACTCACTCACACTTGATCTCCATGTTTTTCCATCTCTACGTTTTCACAACTGTTCTGAACACAACCCTGGAAAAGACATTTTCAGAAATAACAGAGGAAGTATTGGAAGAAGAAAAAGCAGGAAGCAAAGCATGCTGGGATGACTCACACATGGCCATACCAGACTGAGAATGTCTGCTGGAAGCCTCCGTCATAGCCCACCTCCCAGGACACATTGGCCCAAGTGGAGGATGCCACCACGTGGACGCTGGTGGGGGCGTGGGGGCTTGTGCCTGCAGGTGGTTGGGGGGGGGGGGTGGTAGTGAGAAGGTGTTGTTAAAAAGGCATAGTCATAACAGAGTGGCCTTGCGGTGATACAGTACAACTGAGCTGCAGCCTGTGACTGAATGTCAAATACATACATATAAGTAAGAAAAGATATTTGTTTGCATAAGTGATGTATACTCTATGTAATGTAATTGCACTTGTGCATTACCTGCCAAAATATAAAAACATCATATGTAAGCAAAAGAACAAAAAATACTCTTTCTAGGTAAAATTCTTAATTCAATTCCATTGTTCAGGCAGTGTGCTGGAGCCAGTGCAACAAGGAGCCAATCAGGAGCCAGTTCAATACATTCACTGTACTGCTTCGATCTGCCTGGCTCACATCCAGAGAAGAAATACTGTGGTCAGCAAGGACAAAGACTGACACCAGTGCAGACAAGGCCAATGGCATTTATCAGATGCATTAAAATATTTTAGAAATTCAACTTTCAGCATAAATTCTCATTAATTCAAACACTTGAGATTCTATGTGTGGAACATTTGAGCAACAGTAACTGAAGGGGGAGCTTAATCTGCAGTCGATTATCCTAAAAGAAAGAGATTCTGCTACATGGATGTCATTGTGTAGCTTTTGTGTATGTACAGGTGGGGTACCTATGACTTGGACGTGCGTGCTGGCAGTGATGCTCGTGGCAACGTTGGTGGCGACACACTCCCACTCCCCGTGGTCCTCCTTGGTGAGTGACTTGAACTGTAAGCTGCCTCGGGGCAGAACATTGTGCTTGCTTTTACTGGGCTTTCCTACCTGCAGTCAACCCAGCCAAGCAAAAACAGAGTCAGCCAGTGGAGGAGAGACGGCAGAGAGAGAGGAGACGAGCACAGGTTGGAACACGGTATTCAAAATTCACAACTTTGATAAAAAAAAACATACAGGCCACACGGAAAGTAGGCAGAGTTTACCAGATGTTAAAAATAATACTGCTTAAGTATCAAATTATAAAGAATGATGAATTATGAATTTCATAAGTAGGAGGCAAAAACAATAGCTAATCACTCCAGTCAGTGAGCGAGATTAAACATGCCTCATAATCAAGCAAACAATTGAGAGAATCTAATATGTTCCCTTGATTGCATATTTTATAGACATCATTAAAATGTGATCAAAGGCACTAAAATGACAAACAGTACTTTGGGTAATTAAAATCTGAGCACCCACTGTAGACACAGGTTTGAGAAGTGAAGATTTCTCAGAGGAAAACATTAAATGTGTCACAAAACAACATGAAGCAGTGATTAAAAAACATCCCTCCTTAGAAAATGTGGTAGCAAAATTATAAACAAAGCCCGGGGGGATGAAGAATGTGGGAGGCGTCTCACCTTCCTCCATGTGATGTTGGGAAAGGGGTCTCCCTCCGCCTCACAGGGGATGACAAGTTCTCTCCCAGCCTCCTGCCTGTACTCCCCTCCAGGAACCACTGAGAATTTGGGAGGGTCCTGCCCAGAGGGAAACCAGGCAGATAAATACAAGCTGAGGAGCTGCCTGGGTGAACATGCACTGCCTCCAGAACGCATGAGAGCTGCTTTTTTGGGATCATTTAAATGCACACAGTGACCACGGACTTACCTTTAGCACCAGGGGAGCGGGAGGGGACCATCCCATGGAACCCAGGGCATTGTAAGGCATGCAGGTATAGGTGCCGAGAGAGTCCTCCGTCACCTCTGCCACACGGATGCTCCCATCGTCCATTTGGCTCCAACCGGGATACTGTAGATGGAAAAGACGTGTGTGTAGAGAGGAGTGACATATTATATTAGTACAATAACAACTAATGCTTCCTATCAATCACTATCAGTCACTCAGGGTAACTAAATCTTGTCACTCAAATAAGAGACAGAGTGTCATACATGGGAAACCGTGAAGTGAAAAATGGAATCACACAAAGCTTCAGCTGAAGGGACGGTGCACTCGTTTGGAGTCTGAGGCGGGCTAAAGCGAGCGGAACCAAAACTGCCGCATTGCAACAGCTCACCTTATCTATCCGAAGAGGGAGGCCATCTTTCTTCCACTTCACCAGACTTACAGGGGGGTTGGCATCGACAGGACAGCGGATGAAGCCCGGCAGACCAATGGCCACGTAGATGACGGATGGCATGTTTACCACACGGGCAGGATCTGGTGGAAAACACACAGAGAAATCTGTAATTTGGGAAACCTGCTGCCTGGTGATTGTAATAGCTGTGTAGAGAAGCTTGGGGAATCACACAGTTTGTGGGAAGTTGGCTCATTGTAAAATGATAAATGAATTTATGTGGAGCACAGCTGGTGTCAGAGCAGCATTTGTGTGTACTCGCAGAGTGTGTATTGTTCAGAAATGAACACACAAGTTGTATTCCTGAACTGAGCACTGTGCACATAGTAACACATGCAGTGAACCCAACAAGATCTGAACAAAGATCAAACCTCACTACAGCCTGC
>JBAJHX010000067.1:2159740-2172498 GCA_037176925.1 Amniataba percoides
TGAGCACTGTGCACATAGTAACACATGCAGTGAACCCAACAAGATCTGAACAAAGATCAAACCTCACTACAGCCTGCTCTCATGCAAGTGTGATCATTAGTCAGTCATGAGTGAAAAAAAGAATTATGAGGTTTTCTGCAATATATTGTGGGTTTGAAAAGAGGAGAAATTTAAAGAATAAAATATCAATGTCAACCACATTGACCTGAAAATGAATGAATGATTCTTACTAGCTCTGTGATTCAAAACATTATAACTCATGTTGACGGCCTTTCCTTCACTCTGGTTACTCTGAAGTCTGCAGGTGTCTGTTCCTGATCCACTAAGATGAAGCTGCCCATTATTTTATTCCAAGACTGAGCATAATTTCAGAAATAACATGGGCCACATGTTTAAATCTACTTTCATTTGAAATATGGTATCGTAGTGGAATTTAAGTACCGGTGGTTTAAGCTGCTGAATAATGATATGTGAAACTCCCACACAACATTATACTATCAATGTGTCATTATGTCAAGGGCTCTGTATTTGAAGGGTATGAGTAAATGTGATTGGACATGACTGACAAAGCCTCTAACACGCCCACCTATAATGTATGAATACATTCAACAATAAAACATCTCCACTGTATATGTTCAAATCCTGTATTTCATCCAGGAATTAACATCAAATCTCAGACAAATCCCTTAGAATGAATCAATTAAAGACACCAGTGAATTTCCAGCTCCAGAAGAGGTGGACCAGGCAGCCGACACTGTCACGAGATAATCTAAGCTATAAATAACAAGTTGCATTAGATACTTTCAAAAATACACTGGTGCTTAATGTGGCACTGCGTGATTACAAGGGTTTCTTTGAACTATTACACCAATAAACCGATACAGATTCTTCCCGTTGCAGAGTCTTTGTTCGATCACACAGCTGGCATTTGTTTTTTCTTATCAGACAGTATTCCAGTGAAATCGAATAAATCTAATCCAAACTGTGTAAGAAGTTTGATGCGTCTCTCTGAGGATATTTGATATAAACATACTGGTTGTGTTTTTAGGACAAACAGTTTCCCCTACCCGCCTCACCTCAGTTGGTCAGATCAGATCAGCCCTGATATGTCGGAGCTTTATTACTATATTTGCTCCACACTAGTGACAAACCTTTCATATTTTTCTCTCTGTGTTTTAAGTCTTATATAATTGGGATTTAGTATGGTCGAGTTATACCCTTTGGGCAAAGACAAGCATGCAAAAAAAAAAAAGTCCATCTGGTAGAGTAAAGGGGCTAAGAGGAGGAAATGGACTTGGTGGGGTGGGGGGGGTGGGGGGGGGGGCTAAACCTTCTTCCTAAATCCTGAATTCTGAGGAGGGGAAAGAACAGCATGGTGCCTAAATGAGGTCAAGGAGGAGAGCTTCAAAGTAGGCACTGGTTGATAAGGAGGCGAAATGGTGTGAGTGAGAGGAGGAGGAGGGGTGATGAGGAGGAGTGAGCATTATCAGCAGAGCGATAGAGGAAGGACGCGCGCGGATGAGCACGAGCGTGGGAAAGAGGACAGGTGAGAGAGAGAGAGAGAGAGAGAGAGAGATGTGACGGGATGACGTAAGGTAGAGGGGAGCCGGCGGAGGAGTGAGGAGGACGAGGCATTGTGACTGTGAACACAATGAAGCAGGCAAAAAGGCAGCAACAGCATTCATCTGGCATCACGGAGGAGGGGAGATGAGCGAGTGAAGGAGTGAGCGAATGACTGCGTGACACGGTGTGACAGAGCGACAGAAGCGCACAGAGAGATCGATTGACCGCACTGTTGCCAGAACAACTTTGTACTACAACTGCTGTCCTCCAAAGTCCTAACCGCTGGCCCGGCGGCGTTCTGCCACAAAGAGCCCAGAGGAGCGCCGCCACCGGCACCACAGACAAGAATATCAGCCAAGTTTCTAAATATAGCCCTCAGACAGCGCTATCGCTCACGACACGCTGGTTCCCACTGCAAGATGCTTTAGGGAAGTTATTCACTGGCAGGCATTTCAGGGAGAAAGACGGAGGGAGGACAGAGGGAAAGAGAGACTGTGGGAGAGAGATTTAAACGGAGCGAGGCAGAAGAGAGAAAAAGGGCATGAAACAAATGGAGAAGAGTCAGTGCTGAGGATTGAGAGACACGGATAAAGAGAGGGAGAGCGAACAAAAGAAAAAAGATGAGAATAAGAGGAAAGAATAGGACAGAAAGACAGAGAGAGCCCTCTGCAGTCTGATGGAGAAAAGTCCCCGGTCTTACAGCAATGATGTAATCCCCCCTCTCTCACTTCTCCCTCCCTCTCACAACTGGTGTTGCCTGCCTCTGTTCATCACACGCACTCACACACACACACACACACACACACACACACACACACACCACAATCTAATGTACAGCCATCAAAGGAGGCAGGAGAGAGCGAGGGAATGCAAAATGTCTGTTGCCTTGACTACTGCAAGCGGCCGGTCAACTGGTCGTCGAGGCTAAAACCTCAGAGCCCGTCCTGCCTCTGCCTGTCTGCTCCAAATAAGAGCCAGATGTGACAAATTCGCCAGGCGTTATCTTTCTGGAGCTCGGATTGACTGATGGGCTGAGTGAGTGTTTAATGGGAGGAGAGAATAAGGAGGCAGCAACCCATGATGAAGACAGAGGGAGGGATAGAGATGTGTCGGGCTGCACATGAATATATATACATAAATGAGTACAAATGAGAAATGAAGAGGGAGAAGTGAGAGGCAGGGGGAGGGGGGACAACCAGGAGGGAGGGAAAGGCAGAGAGCAAACATATGCAAAATAAAAAAAAAGTGTGTGAGAAAGCGAATGGGTGTTTGGGTGGGATTAGGTGTTTTGCTGTGAGGTGGAACAGAGTTAGAGCGGAAACTGGTGAGAGTGTCCAAATCGATTCTGCAAGGCAGAGGATGCACCGAGCGCATTTTCCACCTAAATCAGGCGCTCTCTGGACATGCAGCGCTGCAGCAGGGTCAGATCTGACGCTCCTGCTGCAGCCCAGAAACTTCCAATTGTGGATCAGCCTTTGGGCAGAACTGGAGTCCCTTTTCAACACAGTGCGGAGATAAAGATTATTCATCTCCAGCATCATTCTGCTGAGCTGCTGCCTGATCGGGGCTTCAAATTGGCAAGACATGTCGCGTTTAATGTAGAAAATAAATACAGTATATTCCTATAACTATCCACTGTATACATATTTCATACTAAAACATGACTATAGGAAGTTAAATGTTAAAGTACCACCTCCAACAGAAGTCTTGTGATGAGTTATTATTGGACCTGTCTAAGTTTATTTTGAAGTCTATTTTGAACAACTATTTTATGTTTGATTACAAGTCCAGTGGCCAGGAATGGGACGGCGGCAGCACGACATTATGCTAATTTCTTTATTTGGCATTGGGAAAAAATGATATTTATATGGGAGAATCAAGAGGTCAATCTTTTTTCTGAAGATGCTTCTTTCATCTAAAGGCTAGAGAAACAGAGAGATCTGGTGTTCACTAAAGGGTCACAAATCTCTTACACTACTGAAATAAGTAATGTATTTTGTTTATGCTAATTTAGTTATTAATATTTAAAATGTTGGATCTGAAGCCAAGTTTATTAGTTATCACATTCTAGCAGTGGACAGAGCCTCCCCCTCTACATGGTCTGCCATGTTTCTTTCCTCTGAACCAGTTCAGTGTTAATAATACAGAGCTGAGGCGTCCTTGGCTTTGACCCAAACAAATGGAAAAAAGAAGAAACTTTCCAGACTCTGACGTTGAGCACATACAATAACTGCAGGAGTGGGACACTCACATTGCACTGTAAGGTAGGCAGAGGCGGTCGGTGGTCGGCCCAGGCTGTTGCTTGGAGCACAGGTGTATTTCCCAGCATCCTCCGGCTTGACTTGGGCAATGATGAGGGAACCGTCTATAAGAATACTGACTCTTCGCTTTAGGTCGCTGTGGAAATGAAGAGAAGGGTAATGTTAATGTTGCAGCGTAGCTCAGTCATCATGTCAGAATTAACTGTGCAGGGAAAAAAAGGGTGAAATTCAGAAAACACGTCATATTTCAAAATAACATATATAACATTGTTTTTGATAAACAACTCTACATTTCTGTTCAGTCATCAGAAGCTGCAGTCTAATGAGCGTTGGAGAATATGGTTAGATGTATACTGTCACAAGAGGTATGATGCAACACTTGTGTGAAGATGATGACAGCGTGTTTGGCTAGTATCGCATTTTCTTGCCCTTTTCTGCTCATATCCCAGTGGATGTGTAGCTCTGACTTTCATATAAATGATGTTCTGCACACAGCTTGATTCATGATTCACTGCAGAATGGCTGGTTGCAGAGGAACTGTAAGTCTGCAGGCTTCAAAGGCAGCTGGAGAGCACAGGAAAATGTATTCCCCTCTCTTATTAGTTACTGCCCTGTGGCACACAATAATTAGACTATATGAGTGTGAGGTTGATGGATTTATTGATACCGATACTGATGATATGTTTGCCAGATGCAGATATTTCAGACATTTCAAACTTGTATAAACCGTCCAGCTGGGATGCTTGGTGTTGGAACAGAAGACGGGGATCACAGAGATCTTGGTTCATGCTTGACTTAGCGTCACGCACAGTGCCTGCAGATTTTTCAGCAGCCCATTTATACTCCAAAAGTCCTATTTTTTCTCATCCAAAAGGTGCTCGACTATTGTGAGATCTGGGGTGTGTATGTGTAGACCCTGGAGAGCTAAACTTAAGTCCCTGTCAGGTTTCTGGAACTTGCTGCAAGTACAATGTCCTGTGAGAGGTGTCATCTTAAAAATAGTGCGAGTAGTTAGCTGACTTTAACTGATGATGTCAAGTCTGGAATCAAGCAGCATTTTCAAGTGCTTATTGCTTATTGTACCTGTGATTGTACCTAATTCTGTATTTTATCCACCAAGCTGCAAAGATACTGGATCTATGCATTATTTAATAAATAAGTCTTCAGATGATTCATCTTGTTGTTACAAGGAACTGAAAAGTCCTCTTTACCACTTATTGGGTGGTGAAAAACACAAAAAGGTAAATGTGTAATGATGGAGCATTAAAGGAGTATTTCAGTTATTTAGAACTGTATCAATGTATCAAAAAAGGTCACAACCCAAACAACAGAGGCTGAGATATAATGACTTTAAGTTCTTACATTTCTTTGTAATCTTGATGGAGGGGCTCTCCAAAACTAATTTTCTTTTTTTGCAGAGACTGAGTGAACGGGCACCCAACATTCAGTGTTTCAGCAAATACATTGAGGTGTACAGCTGTCCAAACAGCTTTAAATAAACTGGGCAGAATTGTTAAAAATGAAAATGAACAATTTCATGGTATTTAAAGACAACAAATTAAGAGTCATATATGTACATTACAATGATGGCAACCAAAACAAATCTCCATTAACTGCTGTATTATAAATACCCTTCTCTTGAACATACATTTATGTGTCTAGAAAGCAACACGACAGAATTAAGAAAAAGGGCACACTCAGCGTCACGTTTTTCAGAAGATGTCTGTTTTGTGACTCTGTCCATTGTTTTAATAGTCCCTGACTTCTGTCTTTTTCTACATGAGTATGTGTTTTTATTTGGGGAGAGGGGTCTGAGTTTTCAGCAGTCCTGAGATTTGGGTCTGCCGACTGGTGACCAGCCACTCGCAGTAGTCAAGGCAACAGATATTTTGCATTCCTTCTCTTTGCTCCCTCCATTTCTCACTCCAAATCAGACTGCAACAAGCAGAGGTTGGCAGTGTGAGTCTTGGGAGAGAGGCGGGTAGAGTCATCATCCCTGACAGAGACAACACATTTGCTAACTACTGTTGTGTCACTTTCACAGGATATTTTCTGACAAAGCAGTATTTCTTCTGACTGAACATAGAATAAAACAGCCTTAAAAGCAAACAGTCCAAACAGATGTATTTGTGGTCATGATTGCAGCTTTTCAACCTAAATAACAAGAGGACTGTGAAAAGAGTTTGGATCTTCAAAGTATAGAACTGGTATTTGCATTTACAGACAGAAAGCTTTCAGAGAGCCGTTATGCTGCTGTGAATGAAACATGAGGGGGGAACAGCTGTCAAATGTAAGGGATTCATATGCAAAGGAAATCATTTATCAAAATACACCATTTAGTCCACAGTTATAACAGCCATTAAAAAATGAAAATGTGACAAGTGACAAAATCTACATCCCCGCCCTGTCTGAAGGCATTTAGACTGGAAACTTTTTTTCCCAAATGGGTTTCCTTTGTAAAAACAGATATCCATTTTAATCTGTTTTCCTTATTAATGTTTTATGTGTATTTCAGTTAAAATCAATGAAACTGCAGTTGCTGTATTCATCTGAAGAATGGCATCTACCTGTTTTTACAAAAGGTTTTTTCAAACATATCACAGCTGTGTAAGCCATTTTGTGGACAGAGATGCTCATAAAGGCTCAAAAATGACTTGAGGACTCAGAGCCTGTGGCCAAAGGTCAGACTGGGTCAAGCCCTGTTGATTGGTGGACTGATCGACTGTCACTGATGACAATTCCTGCCTGGTTGAGCTTTGTATCATTTCTCTGAGGATACTCAGTGACGGATTGACCAACAGCGGTTTGTGTTTACCACCTCTACTGAGACAAACTCCTTATACATGTAAACCTACTGATTCAGATGAAGACTTATTTCCTCTGCTCCAAGAATACACATATATACATCTGGTGGGTCTCCCCTCTGCAGGATATACGTTCTGCGGTGTCAGGGGGGAAGCCGAAACTCAACACATCTCTCCTGAGCTGCTGATGGTGGCACTTTCTCTGGAAATCTTCCTTCTTGTTTTGCTTTGCTTCCCATTGCTTTTTGGCTTTGCTTTTATATGTTTTCTATTTGTATTTGTTGATATTTTCTGCTTTTGGCACAGTCTGTTTAAATAAGTTATTCATTAAACTGAGCCGTTGAGTAAGTTATCATGAGAAAAGTACAGAAGAACAACATCGGCAAAGGCAAATCAGTATCTTCATTCCAACCTGCTGAGCTTTGTTTCATCTCTGCCTGTTGCTTAGATATGAAACTTCTGCATATCTGATTGTCTGCTCCACAGTAGATACATAGCTCCCTTTGTTTCAGTAAGAAATACAGTCCTTTTTGTGAGGGGATCTTGTGTAAATACCTAACTTGTCATTAAATAACCTTTAAAGAGCAGGAATTTCTGTTTCTGCCACATTACCTTATTGTAACCTTACAGTATATTCTGTGGGAGCATCTTTCTATTTCTATCTTCATAACATCATAATTGAATACCATTTTAGTTGGCATGAAATGGCAATGCAACTGAAAGGAGAACAGCCCCTTTGTTCAGCTGTACTGCACAGATGCACAGGAGCTGGGTTCGTCCGTGTCTACTCTGTCTCCTTCAGAAACCGAAGCACTGAAGCAGACGTTGATGTAATATGATGCATTGTGAATGTGCAGCATAAACCTAACTTAACTTCAAGCTTTGGTGGCTGTGGGGCACTTTTTGAGCGTGCAGAATGGACAAGTGCGTTGCCTCTGTCTGGACTGCTCCCCGGCATCAACAGTGAGAATATCATCACTCGTGGCAACAGAAGGAGATGCACCGTCTGACTGATGTGTCTGTTCACTGGAGGAAATTAGTGATATGCTTTTACATTATGAAGTTTGTTTACTTTGAAGGTAGTAACACTGATTTGTCTAAAAACTCATATCTGCGTTGAACAGGCTCAGCATCATGTCAGCTGCAGGTGACTTTTACCACTTTATTCAGATGTGACTGTTACACAAAGATCGATGTGTGTGTGCAATATTCAATACGTGCCTCATGAGAGGAAGTGGTATCAGCAATGAGTTAATATATTAACAACATAAAAAACCCAGAGAAGTTTAACGATACGAAGGAAGTTTTCTTTTTTCTCAGGCTGTATTACTGATGGATGTTTGTTGTTACAGCCTTAATTACTGACTGCTTTTACACAGTCCTAATACATTTTCTTATCACAGTCATCAGTTATTTGAGAATTCTGCTGCCCATTTTATAAAGTCCAACAGCGTACAAGCAAAGAATGACAAGACATTTTTCATGCTGTATGTAAAGCTTTGTTTCTTCAGGAAATTCATTTCATGTGTGGTCTATGCAGTTGGCACAGATGACATGTGAAGGGGTGGTTCTGGTCGGATTTTACTGTGGTTGTATACGGGTTTTTTTTTCACTAGACATTATTCAAAGAATACACAATATGAGGTCATATTAATTTTAATGTCTGAAGAATATTGTTTTAATATTGAATATCACTGTCACGAAAAGTGTCTTTTCTGGTACTTGTACACTGCAGCCACTAAACATTTTACACTCAAGAGTTTAACTAACTAACTTAACTTTAACTAACTTTTATTTAGGAACTTTGTGCCTGATCTGCACCTATTTTAAATCACGTAAGGTCAAATTATTCCTTTGTAATGAATATCCACCACAAAACAACACCACGGCACAGTAAGTACAGAGGGATGAAGTGATAAGACAGACGATAATGAACCCGATCATAACTTTACTTCTTGAAGAAGACGTTGTCCTCCTCCCAGAACCAGGTGTAGGTCAGGTTTCGAGGGTAGGCCTCTGCCTGGCAGGTGAAGAAGGCGTCCTGCGAGATGTTCACTGTAATGTTCTCTGGTGGTGATACAATGAATGGAGGACCTGGTGGAGACGAATACAGAAACATTCGTAAAACATTATGATGAATTCATGATGCCAAATGTTTCTCTCATCAAAGGAATCAAATGGTACATCTGGCTTAGGAGGCTTGCTATGATGGAACAATGAGGGGAAAAAAATAAAGAATAGGGTTTTTCAGATTCAAACTACTGCTCAAACATGGGAAGATATGTCATATTCAGTCAATAATTATGTGTTCAAATTCAAAATCTTCACTGTGTGTGTATAACAGGCCATTCCATGTATGCTTGGAAAGAATCATACAACTGTGTGGAAACACAAGACAAACACAGGAAATACAGGAAAAATACCCATCATTTTAAACTAAGAATGAAACTAATCAGAGGCAACACAGGAATTAGTTGACAGACTGGGCAGGGGTTTTGTTGGGTATTTGTGGCAATAAACACATACTGAGCAGACACACGGATTAAAACTGGTGCATCCACTCTGAATTCTTTAAGGCAGACCCCAGAGCCATATCACATACTTATTTTGCACTCAGTAACGGATTATAAGAATTTATTGAGTGATCCTTGCTGTGCCAGATGGATCATCCTCCTTGCACGCATGGATATATTTATACCATGATACTTTGATTTCCTAGCTGTGACCATAACTGTATCTATAACCATGCTGATTCTGGACTGAACGCTAAAAACAGCCTATTCTTTCTTCATCTACTTACAGCTACTTACTACATACTAGGTGGTTGGATTTATTAGAGCACCTCTCCGCACTGTAGCATGAGAGTGTATACGGCAATACCGTCCCAAAAATAGGACGTACTTCACATGAGCACTACTTAGGAAGAGTTAAAAGAGTTCTGCAGCCACCACATGGATGAAAAGACAAAGACTTTCTAATGTGTAGATTTAATTCTTTCCAACTAAACATTACATTTTCTCAATGACAGGAAAAGTGGCTTAAAAGTCCAATTACCACTCAAAATGTAGAGTGATATATGTAAAGCCAGGAGACGGATCAAGAGATGAAGGGGATTAAGGGGACATGACATGAACTGATTGTGCAGTGGGTGAGTTTGGGTGCAAAGGAGGACGTGTCCCGTGCAAAGAACCTGCTGCAGAGATTTTTCCAGCAACTACAGAACAGTATCAGCCACGCCAAGGTATGCCAATAAGATTTAAAAAACAAACAAAGAAATATAGTAAAACCTCCCAGTAAGAGACCCAGTGTTACAGTGAACTAACACCAAATTCCATTTTGTGATTTGTGGTGGAATAAGGTGCTGCCCACAACAAACCACATCTTCACTGCTTCATGACCAGCCGGGGACCTTTGTGACACGGCACTTCCTCTCTCTCTCTCTCTCTCGCTTCTTCTCCTGTCAACTCTCTCTTCTCTATAATACACACATGAAAAGTTAAAATTGAAAAAGACATTGGTTCTTTTACTGTGATGAGTCTCTGAACTGTAATGAGGACAATCTCGAAATCACAAAGAAATGGGAGGAATTAAAGGTCAACATTTCAAATTCTAAGAGTTTAAACAATCCTTTGTTTAATAGGGGTATACTGTATATATAGGAAATACATTCAATGGTTCTCATCAGTGTGTACTTGTGTACTACTTGTGTACTACTATATACTATACTTATTATTTATACACACACACACACACAGCCACTTTTTGTGCATACTGTTCAGATAAACATGATGTATAACAAATAGAGTTCACAAGCAGAGTGTGATTTCTATCCATTCTTTTTATTGTCTGACATCTCTCAGGACCAATTTCTCAATATCAACAACAGATTGTCAAATATAAATACAGGAATCAACACCCAGCTGTGAGACAGCATCTATAAGTGGCTTGTTCATAATGACCTCTGAAAGTTTAGTATATGTACACAAACATACACAGACACATTAAACCTCCTATTTCATTCAATTTTGTTCAGAACTTTTGGTACATAAAAGTATAGACCAAAAATAATTAACCTACAGACAGACATACACACACACACACACACACAAAGCTGAGTTGAGCCAGTATTGCAACTATAAACTGCTGGTCCCATATGTTAGTTCTGATCTGTAGCCCACAGCCTGATCCTTTAACAGGCAGAGCATTTCCATCTGCCAGCCCCTTAGCAGGACAACCAGGACTAGGCCATGCTGGATGACTGTGTTGTTGGTGTGTGTGTGTGTGTGTGTGTGTGCCAGCTCGCTCTATTTGGAACCAGCTGAGTGCTGGAGATTTGTTGGCACTGTAGTCTCTTAGCTGATCTGCAGCTCAGTGCCTTTCCAGGAGGGCCCCTATTAATCCGTCTCTCCCGTAAATTATACAGGACGGGTCAAACAACCGCTCCGGCACAGCCAAGGCTTTGTACTCACTCACAAAAGGAAATATGTGATATCTGTGAACATGTTCACTGTCTACTCTCTGATGAATGAAAGCAACCGAAAACCAACAAATGAACCGCTGAAACTTCTTTTATCCAGCCCTGATTTGATGAAAGCGAGCTGACAAAAAGCATACTCACACTCTGAAATCATGTTAAGGGAACATACTCACACCAGGATAAACTGCTATTGTGTGTTAGTCTGTAATTTCCCACTTGTAACGTGATGCACACTTGCAACAGTTGTGAGCTTTTCTACCAATGTATCTAAGAGTTTTATGTTGGATGCTTCCCACTGAATAAAAATATTGTAAAAAAATTTTCATGATCATCAATCTGAGCAAGCTGTACCTAGTGTAGAGTAATCACCTACAAGCAGTTCTACACCAGGCCATAAAATGTACCGTATTTTCTGCACTATAGGGCGCACTGGATTATAAGGCGCACTGTCAATGAATGGTCTATTTTCAATCTTTTTTCATATATAAGGTGCACCGGACTATAAGGCACATTACACACAGTACGTATCACTCCACGAGGCTCCTGACTACGGTGGCCGTAATGCTCCAACAATCCTTCAAGCAGCGCAGCTTCGTAGCTTTCCAAAGTCGTACTAAAACATTTTGACAGGTATCTGAGCGCCATGTACCACATAAAATCTGTTCGAGGTCAGTAAGCACAACCAGAATTCATACATAAGGTGCACTGTCACTTTTTGAGAAATGTAAGGATTTTAAGTGTGCCTTATAGTCCGAATAATACGGTAATGAGTACAGGGCCATTTAGCAGGGATGGAAAAAGTACTAGAATATTGTCCTCAAGTAAAATGACCTTTATGTCCTGATTTCTCTAAATTGTGGACAGACATCAGTGTCAGCATTAATAATCAGCAGAAGTTCTTTGCTTTGACCTTCATCACAATCCCTTCACACTACAAAATGTCCCAGTATTTCCTGGAAGTTAATGATGAGAACAGAGGTGAATCATTTGCATATAGCAGCAATGTCATTCTGACACCATGAAATACAGATATTATAATTTGGAGATAAACACCGTGTTTCAGGTAAATGCTGTCTGGAAGGTGTTTTGAATTTGTTCAATGGTTATCTAAATGAAAAAAACATTAAAACTACACAACTAACAAAAGACATGTTAATAAAAAACTGTGTGTTGGTAAATCAGGAGAGTGGACAGACTGCCATCAGTATTAACTGAGACTTTACTCAGTAAAAGCTGTTTGAAAAATACATTTCTAATGGTGGAATCTGAATGATCAAGGAGGACATGGTGTTTTAAAATATTACAAATAAAATGGCATTCACTTGGGTTTATTGAGCTCAATACCTCTACAGCTCAAACCACAACTATCTGAATGGTTTGAAATCACTTGGGGAAAAAACAATTTTGTGATTTGGGTGAAAGGCCCCCATCTGCAATGACGGTGATCTCATCAGAAAAAGTTTCAGTTTATCATGACTCTCATGTTGACTTGAACTCCTCCCGAATCGATCAACTTGTTGGCAACACCATGGACTTACTTAAAGGCACTCTGGACTCTTTTGCGCCATTAAAAAGTAAGATTATGAAACAGAAGAGATTGGCACCGTGGTTTAACTCTGCCACTAGAAAGTTAAAACAAAAAACACGACGCTT
>JBAJHX010000067.1:2172598-2183211 GCA_037176925.1 Amniataba percoides
CAACCAGAATTCATACATAAGGCGCACCGGATTATAAAGCGCACTGTCGATTTTTGAGAAAATTTAAGGATTTTAAGAGCGCCTTATAATCCAAAAAATACGGTAATCAGTGATAACAAACACAAAATGTTAAAAATGCATGCGCACGATGATAATGTTAACATACTGATGTTTAACAGGTATAATACTGACCATGTTCACCGTCTTGCAGCAATGTCGTAACATGCAACTGGTACTAAACATTCAAATAAGGAAAGGATCACCAAATGAATTTAAATAATTCATCTGGAGTTTATAATAATCATAGTTCAAGTGAGAGGGTCGACAAAGTCTGTTGGACAGACATTCATAGGAGCCCTGTTTTCAGACATGTAAAACTGTTACTTGTGTTTCCTTTACCATTTCTTAATTAAAAAACACATCTGCTCTATCTACCATGTTCACAAAATCCAAATTTAAGGTTGCTGCACAGACACATGTGATACTGTGTTTACTTTGATTTTGGGGGGGAAACAATTAGTGACATCGACATAGTGACAGCACATCGCAGACAATAAATGATTCATTAGCTAATGTGGCAGAGCCTTTTCTGATACAGACGGATCACTTTCGTTAAAGGAGTTGACATTTCATTTAGAGCTGGAGGCAAAAAGCTCTGCCATCCTCTGATTCTTTTTCCTCTGTAGGCCTCTATAAATAATAAACTACTCAAATGTATGAATACAATTGTTAAGCTCTGCCTAGTCTTAAATGCTCCTGTTGTAAAATACAGCTGTTAGTCATCCCCAAACTCATTTCAGCATGGTCTAGTCCCACTACCACACACACTTCTACATCATGCACTATTTAAATTCCACTCAGCCTGCTGTGTTCACATGGATGTAATGGCACACTGGAGGGATCGCTGACATGATATCACAAAGGTTATGACTGTTTTATATCCACAGGGAGAAGGGGTTTTTTTTGCTTTTAACATATTTGATTCTGATTATTACATTGTTGCCATGCAATAGTCATAACTGAAAGATCACTCTGAAACTGATTGAAATAGCAAAACATGTTTTAGAAGGACTGATGTGGAATTTTGCATTACACTGTGCTAATCCTCTCATGCAATTGGCCACTAATGAGGCTTGTCCACCTGTCAGTACTGTATTCCTCCAATATACCTGCTTCACCCATCAAACGTGGCACATTGTTTTGAGGGACTTTTATTAAAAGTGGTATCAATGCGGCAGGCAAGTATCTGAACAATGTCCTCATTGTGTGGGGTAGAAAATGTTGAAATAGCTCATGAAAGCTTAAAAGATTATCAAAACAAAGTTATTTTTCTGCAATAAACTGCAAAACTTGAAAAGTAATCCATGGAAGATCTATCAAGAGGGAAATTTCCCTGTGTGCTTAGTGGGATTAAAAAGATATAGGTAATCTAGTGAAGACCTGGATTTTAAAAAGGTGAGGATAGTTTTGCACAGAAACTGATGCAAAAGTGTGTGAGGCTGTCATCAGTTAGACTAGTTTCAGCGTGTCACTCTGTGACAGCTGAGAGGTACAGACTGATGGTGTGGGATTATTACTGTTAGTTACTGTTCCTCCCTAGAAGGCCATGTGTCATGTTCTCTAGCTAAAGCTGACAGATGTCTGTCAACATAAGGCATGCAGTTACAAAAAACATTTTGGACATGGAGGACGAGTATTGTATACAAATTCACCTCTCAAAAGTCATTTTAACAAGTTTTTCTACTTTTGAATACTGAGAAACACTGTCTGCAAGGAAAATGTAAGAAGTGTGGTCAAAAGAACAAAGAGAGAAAATTCATGAAAGAAAATACAAATGAAAATCAAAATCACATGAAATAAATGATCAGATAAGTATAATTTATATTTCATTCTTACAGACTGAAATAGTTTTGTTTATTGAATTATTATATTTTACTTATTATCTGTATATAGATGACTTTATTTGAACGGTGGCTACCAAAGCTATCACAGACATGAACCACTGTAAACCCCTTCTATCAGTCGGGTTAAGGAAAATGAAACTTATTTCTGTGTGTAAAGTGGAGCTATATCCATAAACGTGCAATAGAAAGAAATATTCTAATAATTAATATAAGACGAGTCATTGCTCATTGCCAGTCAGCTTTATGTCATGCTGTTTTAGGCCAAAAAAAGTGTTGGATATAATAAAAGATTTTGTTTGCAAAAATTCCGTCAAATGTTGTCACAGATCTTCATCATATAATGTCTGAATCAAGAGAAGTTTGCCTGAAGAACATGTGACATTACTTTGCACTCCACAGGACACAGCCACATCACACACATGTACCTACCTTGTACTAGCAGCCGTGTGGTGTGAATGGCCTCTCCCTGGGGGCTGAAGGCTCGACATGTGTAGGCCCCACGATCCTCCCGGGTGATGGATAGCACCGTCAAACTCCCATCAGACACCTGAGCACACACAAATGAACTTCTAACAGCAAAAAATCATTGAAATTGTTTTGAAACCTGTCTCAAGATCATTTTATTACCAAGCCCTAATTAGACCTACATATAGGTTGAAAAATAGAGGCCCAAGGATGGAACCATGGGGGATTCCACATCATGGTGAAGCACTCAGACTTACACACCCAGATCACCAATGACGACAATATAGCCCCTCCCTTAGAGATATGATGCAACCACCTGTGGCCTCTACCAAATCCTGTCTATTTCATCAGCCTTCAGAAGTGTATTTTACGGTCAACGACACCAGTAAGTAGTAAGATCAGGATGTTTTAGATGAATTAATATTTGGACCGTACCACAGTAACTGACCACCCACTATAAACAGATTTCACATTAAGCTCAACATGGAAAATTAAGCATGGAGAACACAAGAGCACATGACCATGCACATATGGTAAAGACAAAAAAGTGTATTGTTGTCATACAAGCAATGAAAAAGTCAACAACTAACCAAACACACTTAAAATTTAACACAAGAAAACCACAAATAATAAAGTGGCTCATTAGAGCAGGAAACCCACTAATAATGCAACACCAAATATCTTGAAATAACTGCACTGCTACTTCATTAGTTTTTTTGGCTGAGAATAAAATGAGATGTAGAACATTTACAGCATAGTTATGCATTGGTGGGCAGTTGGAAGTGCATGCTGCAGGTATTGGAGTGGATACATTTGAAGTTTAGCTGGAAAGAAAGCTTGGGAAGCCAAAACTACCTGCACAAGAACCTCAGCAGTACTCCCACCATGCCAGAAAATAGAGAGTATTTATTACAGTACATAATGTCACTCACAGGGCCGAGCCTGGAGGCACTGAAGAGATGAAATGTTTTCAAATTATAAATCAATGTTTATGACAGATCTGAGTAGTGATGGCGGGAGGGGCGGTTCTACTTCACATTTAATTGGGCAGCTCAAACTGTTTGGTGTGATTTGGGTTATTTTTTGTACTATTTGGTACCACATGCTCCTCATCTCCTCTCCTCCTCAGCTCCGGGCTACGTTAGCCTCCATCAGCATGACACCTAAAACTAAACTGGTGTTCAAGATGCATTGTGGTTAATTCTGGCACCAAGAGTCCAACATTGTCATAGAAGTGTAATGCTATATCAGTCTATATCAGAAGACACACAATGACTGATAACTGATGTCTAATAGAACAAAATGAAGTGTTTTTTATCAGCAAAGACATTTATTTCTATGTAATGTTGACCAACAGTGGTGACAATGACTTGCATTATTGTACCTGTGAGTTTAATCTTGCTACGTTCATAATAGTTTGGAGGATCTGAGGCCCTAATTTGGCCATCAGGTGTCAAATCTGGCAACAAAACCTGGATCCAAGCTTTCTCTCACAGGAGTGTGTTTTTTGCCAGTAACTTCAGACAGGACACTGAGCAAGGTTGAAATTTAAATAGCTGAATCTAACATTACGTCAGATTTATAAAACATATATAAAACATATGACATAAAATAAGTCACAAAATCAAAACTAAACATTAATTCAGAATAAAGCATCACCTTAGTCTTCAGTCAGTATTGTCTTTCTACATGTTAGCAGCACAGCATGTCTACAGGTCTACAGCTTCTCACTCGAATAAAAACAGTAGTCTAGTGACTTGAAGAAGGCTGCTGCTTGCAACTGGGACAGATTTAGATTTATAACTCTCCTATGAACAAAGCTCAGTCATTTAAATAATTGATCTAATGTGGGGGAGTCATTTCCATTCCTACGTGCAATGGCTCAATGGCAGATACTGTACAGCATCCTCTATTAACACAAAGCTTCTTTTCTCATTAGACACTAATTCTAAAACTCTAAAGCAAACTCTGCCATAGTAAGAGCAGAAGGAGTAAAGATGACTGAGGCTCAAAGACCTCATCTACAATTACAGTTTATTCACAGTTCTTCTACACTTAAATAAGATCCCAGTAAATCCCCAAAGGACCATAGTCACTAATAGATTCACAGATCGTCCAGGAGATTCAGCCTCTCTTCTTGTCTCCCTCTCCCTTGTGTGACTGATGTCCTTGTCACTCTCTTGCTCTGTGTGAATAGTGTACTTGAGCTCTGCTCCTCTGAGTGTTTGTCTAGTCTGTCCTCTGCCATGCTCTCTGCAGAGCAGGCCGTGTGGCTCAGGTCCTGCCTGTTTGGCAGCAAAGGAAAGTTTGATTCACATTCTAAATTAGATATATTTACAATGTCTATACTGTTATCCTGATTTTCCATATTATAATTTTAGCATTTTGGTCTATTCTGTACACACAGCATGCACACCATGTCTGTCTGTCCAAAATTTGTGATATTGGATTGTCTGTACAGATGACAAAGAATATAAAAACATAAAAACAAAAAAAACTAGCCTAAAATAATTTTTTAGAGGAGACAAAGCCAGAAATTTCTACATTTTATTCAAGTGACCATTTTAAGTGAGCTAAGTGAGAAGTTTCAACAGAAGTGGTGCAAGTCACAAAATGACAACATCTAAAGTGAATAAGAGCTCTGGAAAGTTATCTCTAAGGTCATGACACCTAAAATAACTCACATTCATGTCTATAGGTGCTGTCACATATGTAACCAAGTGTTGCAGCAGTTATGCCAGAAGCATATAACAATGACGTTTCTAGCTTTACCCTTACAGTAGTCTCATTAAAATGGATGAGGGGGCTATCTTTGTAGTCTCAGTGTGAACACGACATGAGTGAAAGTTACCAGAGGACTAACATAATTAATAATCAGGTGAAGAAATGATATCATTGTATACCTTATACTTGGCACTGCTGACCATGAGGCTGCCTTCCCGCAGCCAGCTGACCGAGGGTTTGGGGTTGCCAAAGGCCGTGCAGGTCAATGTGATGCTCCCCCCCTCCTTGGCCTCTACGTACTGAGGTGGTGTATCTGTAAATGTGGGGGGGGCTGAGGAGTTTGGAGAAAAAGAATAAACAAGCATATGTTACAAATAGTTTCAAATGGACCGAGCACAGGTAGAACAAAGTTAGATTGTTTCTAACTTCGACCCTACATAAAGTGGATCAATGACAACTCTTACGAAAACAATGCAGAGCATAGATTCATTTGAAGAATAGTATGGATTTTTAGCTTTGAGATTAGTAGATTAGTAAAAGATTTCAGGTGCCCAACATTCAGTGAGCCCCTCTATAAAATTCTCAGTTTTATAAAGCAATGACACGTCTGTCACATAACTGAGCATGAAGAAGATCAGAATAAACAGGAATGGATTTTACCCCTGATGCTGTGAAAACAGCAGAACTTGTTCACACATTTATAGATAAAACACTCCCTCACAGGAGGTTCATAAAAGCCTTACTATTTGTACTTTTAAACACCTATTCTGGAAAAGTCCTCAGTCACACAGGGAGTGGGCCTGACATTTTCTGTAGCAGAAGAGCATTTTCTTTAATAAACAGTAGAACTTGTTCTCGTCTTTCTTCAAGGACATGTTCTCTTTTATGAGTTTCTTAATACTGAAGGTTAATAGTCAGAGATTCTTGTCTGATTCTGTCCCAAATGTCTGTAAGTTTATAAAGCGTAATCTTCACACCTCACACCTTGTTTTTTTGCATAAATGAAATATGTGCAGCACAGTGAAGGTTGACGAGTGAATATGTCTTATGAAGCAAATGACTAACCTGTCTAAACTAGATAAACTGCAAAGTTTCTTATCTTGGCTTGCTTTTAAATATCAATCCAGTGTGATTCTTTTTTAATGATCGGCACTGCCAGACATGTTGCATTTTGTAAAACCAGTATTATCAAATCCTCTTTAGCTGAGAGGCTTCCTAGTTTATGAGGAGGGATGATCAATTGGCACGTTCTCCAACCAAAACAAACTTAAGCTGTTTTCTCACTGCCCCACCCCCATTTAACCCCAAACAAACGCCATTCAGCGCACACACGCCGATATCACTGTCAGTGATTCAATCCAAAATATTGTTCCATCATAATTCCTGTTTTGATAGTCTCAATCTAATCACCTTAGGACCAAAGCTGATCTGCTTACATGTGTAATCCTGAAGCCTCTCAATTGCTAACATGTCGTTCCATCTGCAGCCATAAGCCAGGCCATAGTGCTAATTCCACGCCACATGCTTCGCCACGCCACACAGACGGCGACAACTCCCACCATGCAACTTCTCAAAGACAGTCACCTGCATCAAACTGCTGACTTTTCTGAAAGAAAGTTGACGTAGTATCCTGCGGTTTTTATTTTATTTCAACTCATTCATTTTGGCTTTCAGCTGGCTTGGTGGTTCACTGATTAGAACCTATTAGAACCTCGGTCATTATTAGACCACAGATCAACTCATTTTAAACAAATAATTATTCCATGTGCAGCTTTATTGGATTAGACTGCTGCTGAAGGATGGGGGACGTTAATGAGTTCATCAGTCTAATGTGTTAATATTTAGAAACATATGATAACATCAGTATATTTTATCTAAATGACATATGTTGGAATAGGAGCTATATTTTAGTATTGACATATATTGCAACATTGGACGACAGTAGATATGTTCTGGAATAATTTGTGACAATAATTTAAAATGAATCATTTCCTTTGGTGTTGTTTTGTCATATTAGTCAATTAAATACACACTAAATATACAAACTGTTTTCCAAAACACAACACAAGTTGTTTCATATTGAAGAGTAACTATCTCTGAAAATCAGTTTGCAGCACCTTGGAAGTTGTTCACCTTTACCATCTGTCAAAGTTAAATTATTGTCATGTGAACTGCAGCTCTGAGCAGGTACTATTTTTATAACTCTCCTCAGTGGTGCATTCAAGGACACTTTGATTCCCAGGAATTGAAAGCCAGCTTTCGTGAAGCATTTCGTTTAGAAACTGTACTGTAAGTTTATCAAATTCATTGAAGACAAATAATGACAATAAAAATGGATTTTGTGTAAGCAACTGTGTGAATATTTTTTTTTCTTCTGCTGTTTTGGCAGGTAAATCTGAAATGAAATCTCAGAGTTGCACTTAAAGGCTATGGTACATTTCAACATGGTGAAATTCACGTAAACCAAAGAAATTTTTTAGAAGTAACATAAAATATTATTGATATGTTATAATTTGTGGTGTGTTATATGTTGTATAAGTTGTTGTTCTCATTGAGTGAAAAGAAGAAAAGAATGGATGTGGAGTGTGTGCAGGTTGACTGTGCATCATTCTTGACTGCATTCTGTCACAAAGGATCAGCGAGTCATGAGAAGTGATTCATAAATCTACCGTGGCAGTGATAACCATCAAGGGGGTCACAATACCACTGACCTATTCTGAGCAGTGGCATATGTGACAGACAATAAAATGTTAGTGCTAACTGTGCTCCACTGCCAGCGCCGGCATACAAGACACTGCTACTGTTACATACCATAAGTTTGGACAGTCAGCATGAAGCTATTCTCAACTGTCTGTGGCTCTTGTGATTAACTATATAGTTTGTTGTTCATATTACTTGGTCTTCCTGTCTACAGACTTGCATGTCAATCAAAGACATGGCTGTTAAAGCATTACTTATCTACTGTGAGGTCACAGTGGAAAACCTCTCAGGTGGCAGCAGCAGGAAATGTTTGGCTTACCCCAGCTGAAACTTAACACAGCTCTCCAAGTGCTAACGATCACTAACGTACGGTTAAGAGTGAAACACACAGAGACTGAGGTAGAACAGCACTGAGAGATGAGGCTTTTAAAAACAGAGCTTTCTCTGTCGTCTCCAGTATAGTTCAGATTAGTGCAGAGATCAAACTGTGAGCTGTGCACCCCCCAGGGTGTGGCATGACATGGTGGGTGGAGGGGTGATGAGGGGGTGTCGGGGGTGGGGGAGAACTGTTGTCTCAGTTTTGTCTGAACAGGGGCCCACTGCATCAGGCTTTGGTTTGAGGAGATGAAACGACGCAGGCTGGCAGAAACACTTTGGTGATGCAGCTTGGTCTGGCTGTGAGGACGCACTGAAATCTCCATGGAAACATTTCTCAGTAAATTGACATTTTCATCCCCTTTCCCTTGCAGGTAAAACAAGGAGGATTTGTCACTGCCTAAAAACACAACAGTCAAAGTCGGCCCCTCCTCCCTGGCTCAAAGCATCCGATGGTCCAACAGTCTGGTACCTGGTCACTACAAATATCAGAAAGTCCCACCCCTCACACCCTGTGCATTGTTACTGGCTGGAGGCTACACAGCACTGTCTGAACAAAATAAAAAAATGCCTCAACCTGTGCTGAGAAGAGTGTGTTTCAGTATGTGTGTGTAAAACAGCTTAGTTCAAAAATAAAAGGTAAAATGAGGAAACAAGTAAAGGGTAGAGAGGGATATTAAGCAGACATTAAGAGGGGAAAAGAAGAAGAAACAAAGACGCCAGAAGAGGAAAGCTCAAGAAAGGGGCTGTTGTGCAGCATGCAGTCACTGCAGACGTGCTGCAGGATGCAGGGGTGGCGAGCGGGAGGATGTGCTGAAGCTATTTTAGGGAGAGCGGTTGAAGACTAACCCTGGGAGATATGAACCTTGCGTCTTTGGCATCACCTCGTGCTGGATTGGGGCCTGCACTGTGAGGGAGAGCGAGGAAAACAGTGGGAGTCTAAATCATCTTAGAAGACAAAAAAAAAGAGACAGAAACGTCCCAAGAAACAAGAAACTGGGATACTGTCCACAGGACTGTGTGAGGTTACAGTGATCCTCTCCATCCATGTTCAAAGCCGCTCAGCTGGGAAAAACTACATGCACCTCTGACAAAAGCACTAACTTAAACACAAGAAAACAGAGTGGAAAAAGAGGAGTTGCAATAATGACCAGTAGCTTCTCATTCAAGCAAATGGCCTGCACAATAATTACATCATTCTTACAAACACTTCCTCTCTTCTGCTCATCCTGTTCTCCACTCGCAGTTCATCTGGAAGGAGTTTGAGGGCGATGCGAGTTCACGAGGGGATGAAGCATAGGTGTCAATTTGTATAGGAAAAAAAAGCCTGAGCGCGATACAGCACCCTCACCCACAATCTATATGCATCTCACCTGGAATCTATATGCATCACTTACCTCTTCAGTGGTGACAAGGCTGAGAGCTAAAGTGCTCAGAGTAATCACTGACAACCGCTGATGTTTGACAATGATAGGGAGAGGTGGATTGCAAATGGGGGACTATAAATAGAAGCACGGCTGGAGCTTCGTGCAGCATGAGTATGTAGCAGGGTCCTGAAGCTTAAAGATCCTGTCACTGCAATACCTAAAAATATTCAGCCGCACTGAAACATACACTGCTGAAACGTTTTACACACTCATAATAATAAAAATAATAACACCCAGGTGATGAGAGGGAGATATTCACACACACAAATATCAGCCTCACCACTGAAGGATGTGCCACGAAGTTGTAAGTCCCAACTCGGATTGCGTAATACATACAGCCTGCCAGCACTGTATTATTCACCATATTGACACAGGCTCAGATGTGAGAATGTGCGGATGTGAAGCATGGGTGGATTCATCCGCTGTAGATGACATTTCATAGATCACATTAAACCCCATAAAGAGTACGGCTAAAGAAAAAAAACTGTTTCTTTCAGCTCTATTTCACACAGGCGCCCCACCTAATGGAGCTCTTAAGACTGGACCATTCATCTTCTCAATTATACGCTCAACCACAGAGGAGTTTTCAAACAGCTAAGAGTAAAATCATGGACTAAAGTGAAAGATTAAAGAAACAATGATTCAGTTTTACTCCTACATGCAAACCCCAGAATAAAAGCTCATCAGATTTCTTACGTCTTGAAAAATTCTTCTGTTGAGCAGAGCTGCACAGGTCTTCTGAGTGTACACGATGGATATATGTTGTCTGAAACTACGTGGATAAACCAGAAGAAAGTAGTTTTGAAGTAACCTTCCATCAACCTTCAGAGAAATTCTTACATTCTCTTCATAGTTTCTCTGATATATTTAGTATTATTATTAATACTATTTCCTGTTATTCCATCACTATATATTGAGTATATACATACATTTTAATAAAATATTAACATTTTCACTCTATACAACCGGACATATTGTGGATTTCACGTCAATGAAATCCATCCATCCATCCATCCAT
>JBAJHX010000067.1:2208009-2229373 GCA_037176925.1 Amniataba percoides
TACCTGGGTTTACATTGTTTCATTCACTGTGGTACAAAGCCACACAGCCAGTATCTGCTGCACATAAAAAACTGCAGTTACATCAGGGTAACTTCTTCACCATGAACAGCAACCAGTCTGCAATGAAGTAATGCTAACAAAAATAATGCTAGATGTGCGTTACAGAGAAACAGAAGACTACTTCGTCTGTCTTAATCCTCCTTTATCTTATCATGAATTAACAATCTTCACCAGCGCCAGAAACTTCTAGAAAAATGTAAAAAAAAAGCTAATGACAGTTCTTCTGGCAATGATTGTGGGAAAGATGTGCAGCTCCCAAGCAGCTCACAACAGTCAGACAGAATGAGTCCAGAGTGACGGACTGATCCACAATTTTATGATCTTATGATTAAAGATCTCTACATTTGAGAATTCATAACTGCAAACATGATTTAAGCTGTGTGCTTTGGTCTCCCTGTTTCCTTGTGTGGAGCTCTGAATAACTTTCAGACTTTTTCTATGATGATTTATGATCATAAGTATAAGTATATAAGTATTACCTTTCCAGTATTCAATAACTAAACATTTCCTCCCTGAAAATTAGGTTAATCTCTAAAGTGGCCTTTTCTGCAAAAATATTTGCCAAATTCAGTAAACTGAGCTGCTCTCTATCAACACTTGTTACAGTTTCTCATGTCATCTGGTGGAGTTTCTTTCTCTTTACAAAGAGCAGCCACCTGTATCACAAAGCGAGATTAGTGTGTTATCCTGCCATCTTTGGATTTAACTGCGCTTTTCTGGTGTCGTGAAGCTGGCTCGCTTCTAACCAGGGTGGATCACCATGGTAACCTATGCTGCATGGCTGACCTGCTCTGGACCAGGTTCACCTCAGAAGATGAGACAGAGAGCCTGCCAACCGACCAATCAGCTCACTAGAATATAGAGGTGCTGCACATACAGGACCATGACACGGACGACCGTTATTTATAAGTAATAAATAACTATCCACTTTTATTAGAAAAAAATTCTACATGAAATCACAAACGGTCAGATAGACTTTAACAGAATTCTTCTCCATGTAACTATTTGTAGCTTAGTCCCCTTTGCTTTGGCAGCATGACCACTTATTCATTCGTAAGACAGTTCTCTAATCTCCTTTTCCAAATGATCAGATTGGAAGTCACCAGCTTCCTGATACCAGATATCCAGGATCAGTAAACCCAGGTCATTAAAGGAAATCATTTCTGCATGTTACAATCCACTGGGTCAGAAAACTGGCCCAATTGATTTGAATGTGTTCAACAAAACTGAATGTTTTGTGGCTGCTTGATGAGAGATCCTGTCCCATGTCAAAGTACTGAATGATATTGGGTCTTTGAATGGTGTATCTTCACACAAATAGGAGTTTTCTTGGCTTCCATGACTACCTACAGTTATTACATATTAAACCTTTCATGAACAGGTATGGTAAAAAAAATGCAGTGAACAAATTTCTGGCAGCGTCACATGCAGTAACTTTCCACGTTGCCAATAACCATCGTAGCTAAGTCAGAAAACACTGTGAACCAGTAAGCTTTCAGTAAGTAATACCTGCTGCCTGTGAATGCCTGCGTGATTTTCTGAATGTATGTGTGGCTTTACACAACTCAGCTATGATGGCTTTTTCTTTAGAGCCCAGCTGGTGTCCGCTCTCTTCAGCCAAAACCACTGGCTGTTCTTGGCTGCCTCTGAAGATTACGTTAAGGCCTCATGTACAGTAAGCTTTGATCAAAATCCTTCAGTAAACTGGTTGTAGATGTGAATACAAATTAACGGCATCCCCCCTGCACAGTGCTTCAGTGGTAGTTCAGTGTGTCGAAGCATTTTCTTCGTCACTGCGCTCCGTCTCCTGTGTCCTCCCGTGACAACCTGAGTTTTCTGACGTAAGCAAGTCACTCAGTGTTGCACCACAGTCACAGGTCAGACCTGAGGCAGGGCCCATTGTCTATTCAGACTATAAGTCACTGCTCTTTTTGCTGATTCTCACCCTCATTCTGGGAAAAATCATTAGAGAAAGTTTTCTGCAGCACCAGCAGGTTATACACCACACACACACACACACACACACACACACAAACACACACACACAAAATTCAGCTATACCTACTGCAGACAGTCAACACTATTCAACACTGTTTGTATTAACACATAGTTTTTCTCACATTTCTCTCAAAATAGAGGAATGCTGTAGTTCCTTGTGGAGCCCTTTTCCACAAAGACATTCAGAGAAGTGACGTTGCTCTGCACTTTAACTGAGGCGTAACACACAGGTGATTTCTCCCCACAGGATCATTGTGGTCACATCAGCACAGCAAACTTTGTGAGACACATTTTAATATAAGTAGGTTTATAGTTGGAGAACAGATGAAGATGTAGAAATGACAGAAGCCAATATACATCAGCTCTTAAAACTATATAACATAAAACATATATATTATATATTTGTATTTTCTTACGTTTACTTTTTAGACATTTTTTATTATCATTTATTATAATCATTACTGTACTCTGGCAAAACAATTTCCTTGGGGATTAATAAAGTTGTTCGTATTCGTATTAACAGGCATATAGTATTTCTGCTAACATGCCAACATTTATGTCCCTGAGCCCACAAATTAGCAGCAGTCGCCTTCAAAAGGAACATTTAAACAATCCAGGATGCTCAGCCGTGTGGTGAGTAGTTGACATCTGGCAGAAACCAGAGGGATCACTTGCTTCGAAATAAATCTCTCTAGTTATATGAGCTATCACCCCGTTTAGTCACCATCTGTCTCCTCAGACCTGACTTGTGTTTGCCAACCACGATCAATAAACAAATGTCCGAATGAGATTTGACTGAGGAAAAGGCTGAGGAGCCGCCCGCCATCTTCAAGACTGTTCGGGGGACGGCACATGGGGCACCCGTGCTCACACGTGTGCAGCTGCTTATTAAGCAGTAATGTGTGGCTGTCATTGCCCCGACAAGGTCATCGCATCATTTCACACCAGATAAGGGGACACCATGAAACCTCAGCACAGGAGCCTATATGCTGAAACTGCCAATAAGAAAATAATACTCCTCTAACTTTCTCTTTCCATCTATTCTCTGTTCTGTCTTAGTAAAAAAAAGAATGTAGGTGTTGTTGACTGAAAGGGAGAGTGTACAAACACTAGTACAATAAGCACAACGTACTCCGATGAGATTAGAAAACAGCATTCATGGCACACATGTAGGACACCAATCCTGTATTTGCAAAGTGCCGTCGTCCAGTCTTCACAGTAAGCACATTTCACCTGGTGGTAGAGGAGATACAATGCCAGCTCCCCTAATATGTCTCTATTTAGACATGACAGCTATTCCCTGCTCACCTCGTGTCCACAGTGCACTCTACCTCTGCTTACTGTTTTCCATTCCTCCCCACAATCCCTCCACACTGTTCACATTTAAAAGCACACACTCTTCCTGCTCTGTGATATTTACTGCATTTTAGTGAATTACCAGAGAGAGTCTTCATCCATGCTTCATTGTTTCTTAGCTGGACAAGAGTGATCTGACCTTTTGATGGAATGATTAATAACAGTTCATGTCAGCAATACACTAAATTGTCACTTGACACCTTGAAAGTGGCCATAGAGAGCAGCAGGCTGATCCATTTCACTCTCCCTTTAGGGGTGAGGCACTACGGACACTGCCATGGGCTCAGACAACAGCACAACCAGCTGTTTGTCTGAGACAGTACAGCTACTTTAAAGGCCCTGAAAATATTGTCTTAATCAGCTAACACTGAGCAGCACAATGCTGCATGAACAACATATTTTTCACTGATAGAGACACAGTTCAGGTTGTTTCACATTAGAGACCCAAATCTGAGTCTTCCTGGTGTTCTTGTCACCGGTTTGAACTGGGCAGGGCTCACTCATCTGTCAGCTGTCAGTCACTCAGGTTACAGACAGGTGACGGGTAGTGTCACACACATCTGTGCACCAGCTGGAGTTGAGCAACATCTGAATCTGAATGGTGGGTTGTTTTTGTTCTATGCTTCCCGATCACCATCAACCACATGTGATCAAACCTCACACACACAGTCCTGATGGAGGGGACTAGTGTTTGGAGTATTTTAATGCTTGTAATGTTTTAAGCCATTTCCAGGCTTTTATAACAAATGTCACTCTTTTTTTTAAATGACACAGAGTCACATCTCCCCTGCCTCTCCCAGAGACAAACACTGTACATGAAACTGAGTGAGTTGGAAGTGTTTTCTGCTTGCATAGAAAAGCTACACCTAGTTAGCTGCCAAAGTGCATACAGCAGTATCATTCATGCTAATGGACAGCAGAATGAACAGATTTCTTTCCTCCACTCGGTGCTCATTATAAGTCCACTTGGTGTATGTGATCTTAAAGGGGGTGACATGATGGATTTGGTGGTTGGATGTGTTTTGACGTGTTCTCTAACACCTCCTCTGCAGTGCACATAAATGAAAAAAAAAAGCATCCTGGTAATCATTAGCTGATCTTAATATTTTGGGCCTAAGTACGTCTAACCACAACAGACTGTGGTATCCGCTGCATGTTGTATCAATCCAACACTGCTGCCACAAAGTAGCAAAGGGATCGTGTGTCATATACTGTGCCACACACCAGCATAAACAATCAGTTTGTCTTTTGCATGATTTTTCTTCTACTTCTCTCAAAGGGGCCCATATGTGGCCCCGCCTACAGAGCGAGCCTCCTGGTTTGCAGTATCATTGTTCGGGTGTGAGCCACAGATCTTGGGGCTGAATTTAGTGTGGCATATCTGAGGCTATGGCGAGGTATCTTATGGCCCTATCCAATGAATGTTTAATGGGTCTGGAGAAGTCGGCATGGAGGAAGCTGACTGTGCTGCATCAGTAGGCCAGCCTGTAAAATGAGACAGGGGAGGAAGCCAGCCAGCTCAGGATGGAGGGAGGAGGGAGAGTGGAGTGCAGTATTCAGAGAAAGTATACAGAACAGGACAGCACCCAAGATGTATATTAGCAGGAAGCCATTAACAAAAACCACAGTGCTGCACTAAAACAAAAAAAAACCCTCTGAATGAGAATGGCCAGAGAATGAATTGTATCATTCAGAAATGCTCCATTCACAACCTGCACTGAAGTCAGGCTTGTCTTTAGAAAGGCTAACAACACAGCTTCAACTTCTTTACACTGCTGATTGCAAGTAAGCCTTCATCATCAACTGCTTCATCTGCCTGACAGAGCCAGTGCACATGTGCCCACGTCTGTAAGTGAGCCGTGGGTGAGCAGTAAGGAGGCACTGTGTGGTGGACTCTGGATCTATGAGCAGATCAGGACTACACTGTCAACTAAAGAGAAGGCTTTCTTCTGAGCACTTCAGCTGAGTTTAACTGCAGACGCAAACCCGAGGCAGAGTGCATTACCACTGTCTATAAACAATGTCAGTATCACTTCAGAGCTTTATTGCAGTGTCATAATAGTAAAGTTACAAGGCCAAAGGATGTGACAGGCCTCGTGAGAGAGCCCAGAGCTGCCACACAACGACTGGATGGCTGCGAGATCTCATGATGGTTGGAGGCTGAACGGGGAGAATCGGAGAGCCACGCAAAAGTAGCAATTTTCTGTGTTTTATCAATTGGTAGCCCAATATCGACATCATGTGCTTCTTTTAATACAAAGTGCTGTTTGAACTGAGAGGCCTATAAGATCACTGCAGACACCAACACTGAGTGCCACAAGGACACAAAACTCAAACAAAGCATCTCTAATCAAGAGCTTTCGAACTCCACAGCAGCCTGTCTATTATATCCTCTAATAACACCACATTTGTGGTTTTGAATGAAAGTCTATTAAATTTGGTATCTGTGCCATTCCTGTCCAGTACTTTGTTACCAAACACCTGCAAAATATCATTCCCATTTAGTGCAAACATCAGCCTGCTGACATGTCAAACTAACAAGTTTATCTTAGTAAACACCATCTCTTCGTCAGCATACTGTCACTGTGTGTGTGTTAGCATACTGACGCTAGCAGTGAGCTGGTTGTGTCTAAGCAGCCTCACAGAGCTTCTAGCATGGCTGCAGACTGTTACTCCAGTCTCACTGCTGCTGACTAGAACATCACACTGACGGCGATGTTGTGTGCATGTGCAGTTTAAATGATGTTTTAATGGTTCCTGAGTAAACACACACTGCAACAGAAATATGTGCATTACAAGTGAAATATCACTCTGATGGTCCAGCACTAATCAAAGGAATTAAACTAAAGTAGAATCATCAAAGCTCCCCAATGTGAACTACAAATTGTCAATATAACTGGGCAGTGTTTTGATGATGTGCCCATTCTGTGTGCCCTGACTGCAGCAGATGGGGCTACAGCAATTACAAGCTGGACAGCTTTAACATGAGTCAGCTGAAGGACGCTGGTACAGTATATTCTGAACAAATACCAGAGAGCAATGCTGAAGAACAGCGCTCCAAGTGATGCTCCAAGTCAGTACTGTATTGTGATCAGTATACCATACACACTCATCTCTAACTATCGCGGCCTAATTTAGCTGCTCACAGATCTGAGCAGTAGCTGTGAGGGGTTTAGAAGGGAGTTTAGTCTAAAAGAGAGCGGCTGTCTTTATGTAAGCCAAAAGACAACCAGAGAGACGCTGTCTTTATCCATGCTGAACTACAGCAGCCGACCCAGACCTTCCACAGAGCTAGCTCTCCTTTCAGCAGTGATATATAATTGAAATTACACAGGAAGGCAATAGTAGATGAGCAACGCTGTCCTCCCCCGCGTAGAATTAAGTGACAACCCCGGGATGGTGAGTGATGGTGCAGACAAACTGAGACGCACAACACCTGCAGCCACTAGCAGAAAGCCTGAGGCCAGATCAGCTGTTGTGTTCACACTTTCCCAGATAGGAAACTATTCCAGGCTTATTAAAGCTACTTACTGTGTGAATTTCAGAGTCAACAGCATAACCCACAGTTAAGTCACAGAGTCTAATTTTATCTGTGATCCCGACACCTCTACAAGCATATAAAATGGAGGGACCCCTCTCAGAAAAGCTGAAGCAGCTGGGAGGCAGCAGTGACAGGTAAAGCTGTTAACAGTCTGTCTGCCTTAAACAGGACAGCGCTGCATTAATAATCGTGTTGTAAACATGCAGCAGGTGTATTTCTGGGTTAACTCCTGACTGAAACAGGAACACAGTGACCTTAGTAAAACACAAACTCTCTGTCAACAGCTCATATATAATTGACAGCGATCTGCAACAATCTGAAATCGCTCATGAAGCATCTCGTCTCCTCCACCAGTTCATCCAGCTGAGCAGCCCCAGCAGACTAGTTCACTGAACCAAAATGGAGGCTGCTGGGAGCTCGGGGGCCTGACAGCAGCCGCCAATCACCTCTCCTTGGCCCAAATACCAGCCTGATTGACATCTAAAGGTTGGTGACTTTTATGAAGTGTGCCATTTGCCCTGAGCAACAGGGGTGCTACTTTTCATTAAGCTCAGGGGGGGTGAAGGCTTAACCTGTACATGACGATCAACTGTCAGCTACACATTACAGCCATACATGAACCGAGGAAACCGAGAAAAACGCAAACTGGAAATGATGCTGCAATGTCATTTAAACTGATTCCACTTCCTTTACAGAAAATGTATTGATATTTTGATATTTTTAATAAAGCTCATAACAGTAATACTCATCCTCTCTGACTGTGCTCAAATGTGAATCAAGCTTTATTCTCCAGGATTCTTGAACCAAACCAACAACAGGGCGTGCTGCTTCAGTGGGTTCAAAGTATTTGTCTTTATAAGCAGTCACTGATGACCTTTATGTCTGAT
Organism: Amniataba percoides; assembly: GCA_037176925.1. Taxonomy (NCBI): domain Eukaryota; kingdom Metazoa; phylum Chordata; class Actinopteri; order Centrarchiformes; family Terapontidae; genus Amniataba; species Amniataba percoides. Next base: position 2,215,852 of record JBAJHX010000067.1, read on the forward strand.
TGGCAGTACAACTGGACAACATTAACAAATAAACAATGATTTCCTTAGACTCCTTGATATACTTGATAAGTCTGGTTGCTTGTCAATGTACTAATAACCAAATTCCAACTCAGAAACAAAGCTATTTCTAACTAGCCACATGGAGGTCCTTCAGTAATGGACAGCTGATGTCCTGAACAGGCAGTAGAGCCCAGTAGAGTTGCAATGATTAGTCACTTCATCACTGAGCCAATCAACAGAAAATGAATCCGCAACTACATTTGTAATCAATTGAGTCATTTTAAGTGAACTACAGTAAACTGGGTATCTCTGGATTTTGGACCATTAGTCAGACAAATCAAGACATCTGTTGATGTGAGCCTGGAGGACACTTCTGTCGCCATGTTCAGCCATTTTATAGATTTTATACAACATGTGATTGTTTTGGTATCAAATGTCAGACAGATGGAGAGAAAAGGGCTACCTTTAAGGAAACCTTTTAATGTCTGCACAGAAAATGACAGCTCAGTAATCAATGTGGTTACAGATAGACAAAGTCACATGACATGGTGTGGCAATGCTCAGGCTACTTCGACAAGAAAGGGAAGCTTATTTTCTTCATTTAAAACCAAATGGCTCTAAACTCTGGTCTACACCGAGAAGCCATGCGCACTTACACACACATGCACACTTCTATACAACCCTCATGGCCTGATCCGCGTACGTACTGTAAAATGTGACTTTTAAAGTCCTAATGATGATGGGATAAGTGGCAGCGTCAGGAAAACATAATGTGATATTCAGGTGATATTCTGTCAATTCTGTGTTGAAATATGTTGAGTAAATTAGCCATTAAGAGTAGTGAGGGGTATCAGATCGATAAAAGGAGCAGGGAGCACATGTGAAAAGCCACACAGAACACTCTACACCCGAGTCCTTCAGTGAGAAAACACTGAACACCCACAGGACTTAAATCCATGCAGTGAATGAGACATGAGTCTCCCTTTTCTTGGTCAGCAGCTTTGTTTTTGCCAAGCAGCCACCCACTTACAGGGAGAACACTCATTAAGTGATCATACTGTAGGGATCATCAAAAAACAGCGATACCAGGAAAGTTTCTGAAAATAAAATTAATTAGGCACCAGCACTCGTTGCCAGCTCCGGCTTACACACACACACACAGGCTTACACTCACACACACAGTAACATACACAAGAATACACATGCTTTGCTTGGGAGACAGCATTGCTGAATCACTAACACGAGTTCAAAAGTTTTCTGGGTGCGTCAGAGCTCCAGATGAACTCAGACAAACAAAGAGCCGTGATGATGTGCACGGTGAAGGAACACATCAGTCAGAGCCAAACAATAATCCAAGTGTAAATACAGACAGGAAGCATTCAACGTCCAATCAGTCACCTGCAGGGACGGCCAGGAGTGCAAATGCAATGCTCTTCCTTTCAGTAGATCAACGCAAATACAAAATACATGACATACTGATGAGGAAACACATCTTTTGACTCATCACACCCAACAGGTTAAAGCGTCAAGATAACTTTAAAAAACCAGAGTGATCTTCATCACTTTCTCCATTGCTTCCATTCACTCCAACTCCAAACAACATCCCTTTCACACATACAGCAGCAGTCCTCCACCCCCAGAAGCCCCCAGCAGCCCCCAGCCCTCTTGGTATGTTGTGGCATATGTATTTATTGAGCTACCAAGTGGCATTTATCGCACAGCTTAGTCATAATTAGCCCAACTTAGGCAGGGCAGGCAGCCTGGTGGTGGGCATATGTTCAGATCCTGGTTTAAGACACACAGCTCCTCGAGGGGATGCTTGTATGTTGACGCGCGTGTGTGTGTTGAGTGTGTGTGTGTGTGTGCGAGTGGATAGGGCTAACAGGTGGGTGTGTCTGTGTATGGCAGCAGACGGTGGCTGTGGAGCGCGCCCCGAGCCTCCATTAACACAACCCACCATGTTCCCTTCCCTCGGCTACCCAGCCATGCTGAGACAGGCCACTTGAAACCTGAAGGGAAGCGAGTTCACCCGAGTGTGCGGAAGAGGAAGCCGACCAAACGGAGCGGGAGAGAGGAGAGACGGGAAAAGGGAGAGGAGGGAGGGAGGCAGGGATGAAGCAAGGTGAGGAGCAGAGCAAACTAGGGGGGTTGGGGGGGTGGGGGGGAGGAGTGTAGAGGGGGCAGAGAGAGAGAGGCAGCCTGGCTCAGGTCCAGGGTTATCACTGGCAAAAGTCGAGGCATTTGCCAGCTGCCAGCTGGAGACAGCAGCACTCAGCCAGAAGGATGCTGCAGCTTCAGTCGGCTGGTGTGCTCGTCTGTGTTTGTGTGTCTGTGTGCACAGCATGGATGCTGCAGAGCGCTGGGACCTCGGTCTGCCTGTTAAAGCACGGGACAGGGACCATATGCAAAACCAGGAGCACTGACTGAAGGGACAGCAGTTACCAAACCAAGGCCAGTGGCTTCTCTTCGGCCGCCCAGAAGTCAGCGCTCGTTTCTGCCAAGTCGCCTGCAGACCCAACCATGGAAGAGACAAGGGAAGCCGCTTAAAAACATCTCCCTAAGTCTTCTTCTTTTGGCAGACGATTCTTAAGTGTATCCTCTTTAGGCAGCACATTACATAAGTGTTTGTCATCTAGCCAGCCGAGCCCGGTCGCACTCCAGAGTGATGTCAATAAAAAATGAATATACATCTATATATATACATATATATATATATATATATATATATATATATATATATATATAAAACTTCAAGATTCTGTGGCAAAAGTTTAACACACAGTGACGGAAAGCCTGCTCAGATCATCAAGCACTCCTTTCTCCATCGTCTAATCAGTGATGCTGAGGCACAGACACTGTCCTAATTCCCTTCATCTCTCCTCTCTCCTGAAGATGAGTGGTGGGGAGGGAAGGAAGGAGGGTGGCAAAAGTAGCAGGGATTTTTATTTAAGGGTGATGTGCGGTGTTGCAGCAGCTTCACTTGCTCACTGCGAGGCCCTGTCATCATCGATGTGGCACGAGCTCAAATGCACACAGTCAGGCTGACAAATTGCATGATGGTCCACTGACTACAGGATGATGTCATTTATAGCCAAATGAGAATTGGATCATTGGTTTATTAATAGATTCTCTGTCATTAAAAAAAACTAGTTTTCATTTTTGTTTTACTAAATCACTTTGTGATATGCAAATAAGATGAAATCACTAGATTCAGCTTCTCTTCTTGCTTTCATGGTATTCTGTGATCTGAAGCTGTGGGTTTTGGTGAAAATTGAGAAAATCTGCATAATTCTTTCATGTGTCATAATCCAAACACTGGCAAATATCCAGCAGATTAACTGGTCCCTGAGGTGTTTCTGAATGTCCCCATCACTGTGGCTGTCAGACATCTGTGCTCCATCCCACTCAGCCCTCACAGGGAGCCTCTCTCCTCTCTCAGCCCTCCACAGGGAGGTCAGAGGTCAGCTGCAGGTGGTTTGGCTGAAGGATCCCTCAGCCACCAAACCACCTCGCCACACAAGAGAGAGGAGCAGATGCATTTGTAAAAATAGCTTTTAGCTCACATGAAGTCACCACACATGTGATCAAAGTGTCAAATGAGCAGAAGCCTCAGTGAGTTCACCTTGCTGGTGCTGGCTCACAGCAGCGCCCTCTGACGGACGCGGCAGGTAAGACAGCGCCTCACAGGAGGAGCTTTCCTCCGCTCACAGCATCTTAATGCCGTCCAGCACCGCTCACATCTGCACACGCACTCCACGACACGCCGACACACCACATCACCGAGTCAGCGGGTGCCGAAACGTAGCGAGCGTAACGAAGCAAACTCACGCACCTTTGGAGACATCTGTCAGCCCAGAGGAGGCTGACAAATCTATCACTCAGAAACGTCACAACTCCCACAGAGCCGTCCATCAGAGCACATGAGTGCTGATCACAGAGCACACAGCAGCCCGATCACTCACACACACACACACACACACACCCTCCTCCTCCCCCCGGCCCGGTGCGCAGGTGATCAACACACCGATCAACTTAATGACGCACACCGGCCATTTCACACACGCACGAGACATGCTCAAAGTTGGCAGCACACACGCGGGAAAACGCCTTTTTACCGGGGAGGGAGAGCGAGAGGCGAAAAGTTGAGCGGGGCTCTGCTGGGGGAGGATTCTGCACTTCGACTCACCTTGAGCGGCCGTTCCTCGGGTGCTGAATACACTTGCTATCAAAGTGGCCACATACCAAATCATAGTACTATTGCCGGCCAGAAATAAAGCTCATCATATCTCAAAGTGCCCCTTTCGGTGACTCTCTCATCGCCGACTGGCCCAGGACAGACTGAAGCGGCCCGGTATCCTGTCTTCTTGTTAACCGAGCCCTGGACACTTTTCCATCGGCGCTGTCCCCTCTCTCTTCCCCTCTCCTCCTCTCTCCTCGAGCATCCTGAGACGGATCACCTGCGCCAATGGGACGAGAGCAGACGGCGCGGTGAAACCAAGCGCGAGCCTTTAGATAAGCGCGGCCCCGCCTCCGCAGCTCGTTCATTGATGGGCGTGGGAGAGGACCGGCCGCTGATTGGCCACCTGCGCTGTCCGTCTCCCAGCTGCGGGTGTCGCATTCAGAGGATGTGCTCGTATCGCGGAGGTTGCGGATTCTCCAGGTCTGTAGAAACGAGCAGAATGTGTTCACGGCGGCCAGAGAGAGAGCCTGCTTCTCATTAGGAGCTTTTTTTCAGCCTTTACACACTCTCGTTTAGCCACAGCAAGAGAAGTCATATCAAAATGTCACTTTTTAAAGACACTAGGTGATGGAGTAAGAAGCATAAACCTTACACCAAGTCTCAGGTGAATAATGCGTAGGGTGTGAGTGAGAGGGGAAGTATTACCATGTGGGAACATGGCAACTTCTAAAAGTTATTATTTAGCCTAGCTTTAGCATTGGGTGTTATTTAAACTTTCTATTACACCACCTTCATGGTGAGTTACTGAATCATTTATTGTTATGGTGGATGTGCAATATCACAATCTCAAACAAAGATGTCAAAATCCAACAGGTGGTTAGCCCGTGTAGTAAATGTCACGAAAGTCACTCCTGTTTGTTTGAAAGACTACCTGAGCTTGACAGATGGGTGTTTCTGCGTGACACCAAACGTGTGAGTCTGATGAATCAGGATCTGTGAGGAAAAAGTGCACGTTTCTGACTCCAGGGTGGTGTGAGGATCCTGTTTCCTCTCTGATTTCACGGTGGGCCTGAACGCAGCACTGGAGAGAGCCGTTTCAAGGTGGGTTGGAGTGTGAAGCTGTAGCTGCGGTATCATCCTGCGCAATTAGACGAGAGGGATCCTCCAGCCCGAGCATCAGCACAGCACCGTCCACACAGCGAGGACACCGCAGGGTCTGCTGGGAGACAGCTCACTATGTATGGACCAAACACTGATGGTCAGTGTGTGGTCGTGTGATATTAAAATAAGACTTGCCATGAATCATAGAACACGGATTAAACCCTTCGAACATTTCTGATTCCTGTAATAGGCTCAATAACTTATCTGATTCATCTTGACTGATACCGTGATTCAGTCAAGGACAGTTTTTAATTCATCTGACTCAGTCTGCCTTGCTCATAGAGCATCCTCTCAAGCCAATTCTCCTCCACCTCCAAGTCTGAGGACCCCCACCGCCTTACCCCAGCAACAGCCTGCAGCACGATGACAAAAACTCCTCTGAATTATTCACGTACTTTCTGATTTACAAGTTGTTCTCATCATAGCATTCTCTCAGTTGTTTACTTTGTTTCATCCACACATTTTTTTTCCCACGAACATCAACCTCATGTTACCACATAGAAAGGAAGCTTATTATGCAATCAGATGATGTCTTTAAATAGGAAGTTTTTACACCAAACTTATCTGCAGTTCAGGATGATGCATGGGGTTATTAAGTCATCATCATTATAACTGGCCACATGCTCGTCTTATAACCTCACTGAGGCTGTTTGTTTTCATCTTCTCAACCACTAACGATTTATTTGGACTGTTGAAAAAATCTTTGTCTCACGTTCTCCCCTAAAGCCCTGAACTACTTCACTGTTATTGGGTTTTTTAACACCGTTGACTTGCTTGTGCTGTGAGAGACAACACTTTCTGTGAAAGAAGAGCAGAAGTTAATGATTGTTCCCTCAGCTGGAATTTATTGATTAGCTGGTTGCTCTAAAATAAAGGTGTCGGAAATTATGGTGAATTGCAGTTTTCCAGACCCCATTTTTTTTTCTTTTAGAAATGTCCCCAGGTATTGATTAATTTTTAAAAAACTGATTGATTTTCTCTAGATCAACTAATCATTTTAGATTTAGTTTCTGTAGTTTCTCCTGTTTGAAAAAGTCTCAGCATACTGACGTATCATGCTGTGCTCATTTTGTCAATCAGCACAGCCTACATTATATCTGGTTCTTTGAAAGATGGAATAACAAAACAAACGTTCAAATAAATCAGTTAAGAAACATGATTTTATTATTTCTTACTGTTTTTTTTAAATAATGATAAATAATAGGGATATTATTATTATTATTATTATTATTATTATTATTATTATTATTATTATTATAACAACAATAAAAAAATAGCATTGTGATACAAACACCCAGGTACAGCACTCTCACTGTCTGTCACACTAGCTTGATCTCCATCTCTCCTCTGTCTCACAATGCCTGCGAGGCCTCGGTTACTAGTGTTGGCTCTACTACAAGAGGCAGCCAGGAAACTGTGGCGTGTCGAGCCCCGGCATGTCAGCGTCTCTGACAGAGACATCACTGGCCTCAGATGCAGCTGAAGGCCATTTTCCTGATGCTCAACAACCATTCCAACTACTGCGGTGATGGGAGTACAGCCATGTCTCACAGCGAGCTGTCACACCGAGCAGGCTGCTTTAAAAGAGCTGTGTGAAGTGCAAATACTATATTCAAATTCAGCTTTCATCGTGTTCTGTGATCTCCTCCGCTGCACTCAGCTCACATCCACTCACTGTTCCTTGCTGGTCATTAATGAGCCAGGTGTGACTTGTTAAATGTTGATTGTGGCTACCGCCTGTAATAACATATGTGCTAATAATGAATCTCAGTGGGTGTCATATTTTGGGATTAAATGCAGTCTCTCTTATCGTGTATATCCCCAGTCACAGTACAACACTTTTGATTAAAGGGGAAAAACTGTGATAAATTTAGTTGATTCAAGTTGCCAATTATTCTGTTAGTAACAATCAAACATAATCATTAACAATTTTGATAAACAATGGATTGTTCGGTTTATTTCTGTAACATGCCGACATTTCACTGGTAAAAATCCTTTCTGTGTGTCCTATTGCAGGAAAAAAAATATTTCTGGTTTTGGAAATATTAAAGAACAACGTCCCAGTGTGCAGTGTTGCTCCTGAGAGTGTGTGCTCTTCACATGGGACTTCCTGATCTGAATGTCCCTCTGGTGCACAGCACTATCCAATACATAGGACATATTGTAGGGATGTCTAGAGCCCACAAGAAGACAGCAAAAGTGAAAGCCCTCACAGAGCTTTCACAGGGCAGCACCAATGCTGTGCATTACTCCAGTTTGCTGGTTATAAAAATAGAGAGGAAGATTAGAGATAAAGAAGGAGGAAGTAGAAGAGACTTGCATTTGAAGCATGAGGCTGCTGCTGCTGCTCTGGCACATGCTGAGGCCTTGGAAGCAGCTACGGGAGCTGAAGACAGAGACCGACACAACCAAAGTCTGCCACACTTCCCTTAAATCATAAAGCAACAAACAGAAGCACCATAGCTTTGAAGAGCAGGTGTACCAACCACAATGTGACACCTTCTACTGATAACTGTTTCGAAGGGAACTCCAGGAGAGACTCCTCACTCACAACAGACTTACCAAAGGGCTCATGCTGTTACCACTCAGTTACCACCAGATCCAAAGTAAGGCCGAAGTCTGACTGATCCTGAACTATGCCGCTGGAATCTGTAAGGGCTGCAGGAGTGGGGTCTTAATGCATCTTCCTCAAGCAAAAGATTCACCGGCTCAAGGCCAAGCTGTGCCCCTCTGAGAATGGTTCTACACCACATCTCCTGCTGTGTACACTGCCGCCGCTGACTGGCACACCCACTCAGATGAGGCAGAAATATTAGTGGGTGCCACACACCAGTCAATTCCCTGTGATCAGAAAGCTTTCAGATCTGGCACTGCCACATTGTAAGGCCTGGAAAGAGAAAGCAGGAGAAATGATGGACACCATGACACCCAAGATGACCCTGATTGTCCTCAAGGACAAAGACAGGAGTGGGTTGAAACCCTGAAGATGCTGTCACCACAAAGTTGATCATCACTGGTAATATGTGCTGCTTCACAAAGTTCTTGGTAAACACCCAACTGCTGAAGATCAAGGCTTGCTGGACACACCCCAACAGAGCTTTGTTCTCACTGGAGTCTATGGAAAAAATAGCTAAGACGGACCTCCAGTCTCACCGCCAAGCTGTGGGAATCCAAAGATTTGGCCAGTTGGTGGACTCAGAAGAAAAGGAGATGGTGCGAGATCCCTTAACACTTGAGAAGACCCATGCAGAGAGAACCTGAGACAGTCTCAGGTTTTCCCAGACATTCTCATGGCATTTAAAAAAATTATGGCCAGAGTTCAACCTGGCTGGGACGTCGACAGATGGATGATGTGTCACTCAGATGGCACCAGTCAAAACAGGGGGAAACAGGAAATAAGTTTTAGTAGTGTACTGAAATTATCATCTGCAGCTCTACAGAAAATGATAACATTCATACCTCATGTCAACATTTTTCAAAGACCAGAATTTTGATATCAATTCTCAATATTTTGTTAATATAGATCCCTTACAACTAAGATTTGTCCTACTGACCTTTTTCACAGCAGACATTGATGTTCTGGTCAAGTGTCACCACCATGATGAGCCAGCATGCACAATACAAGGGACCTGAAACAGAACACCTGAAAAAGCTAAATGGAATCAGCCATCATTCTGTGTATTATTGCAATGTATGTATGTACCATTTTTAGCTGAAGTCTCATGTTTCATTGCTTTTTTGTCACTGTACAATATATAAAGATAAAAAAACAAACTCCATCTATAGTTTATGATATGCAGTGTTATTGTGGGAAACCTGACAGCAAAAAAACTCTTTATAGTCTCACATAAAGTATCAGGGCTTAGTTATATTTTACTGTTTACAGCTTAGAAGTTGGACTGCATTTCAGGGAAGACATATACATATACAAATATACGCACACTGCTGTCTGAGATGTGTCCTGTACTGAACTTGCTGATAGAAACATAACTTCACTAATACACCATTTTTAATTGCCTGGTGTGTTGTTGGTGGGCTTCATATAGTGGCTTTCCAAAAGTCTGTACGTCCTGCTGAGGGAGCTGACTAATGTGGAAACAGGTTTGTCATGTGCCTGGGAGCACTCAGTCTGGACCAGGGAGGGGATCAATGCCCCAGCACGTAGCAGTCTGTCAATATGGCTCCAAATTTTACCAATCCAGCACAACAGGACTCTTTTTTATTTCCTTAGTGATGCCCCAGCAATATGTCTGTTACAAGCTTATTATGCTTTACTGTGGTCATATTTTTAATCACCATGTCTTGGTTGAAATGTATTTAAAAAGACAATCTACCATTTGGTCCTGGTGGAAATATGTCTATAAGGATAGGATGTGTTGCCACTAACTTTTGTAAAGACATTAATGGTCTTTGGAAGATGAATCCCTCTGACTTTGTGGAGCTCCTGACTTTTCTTCAGGTCCTGATTTTAGGGTCATATTTGGTTTTCAGTGCAAATGGTTTTGAGTTTAACGTCCCAGTATCTACTGGACTGTTCATTCATGTCTTTGTGAAGTTCAGTGACCTTTGAGTAATGATGTTTTACAGAGCTATACAGAAATGACAACCAGTACATATACATATATACATCTCTACATACATCTATTATTAGTGGCATGGTGTAACAGGTGCAATACCCCTTTAGAAATACCACTGTTTTTACCTTTTTTTAACAACTCCACTATGAGCACTACTTCAAATACACATATTGACTAAACAATAAAAAGAAACCAAAGACAATACAAGACAGAGTTTATACGAGACAATACAATACAATACAAGACTTAGTCAAATCACTTCAGTCTTAAGACAACAGTAATAGTGGTCACAGCAAACACAGGCCTTATAATTTAATGATCCTGAAATGCTACTTGATGTTCCTTTAATGAATACAGAGGGAAAATAAATTATTTCAATATATTAAAACAACAGTAACCCCAAACGCAGAGAGAGGGCAATCTAGACTATATTAAAATAACAACTTTACCAGCACCAATAGTACTTTAAGATGTGTACATGTTGTTAAAGTGGCAGGGCTGGAGAGACTCAACATAGAGGAATCTCTGTCTGAAATGCAAGGGAGATTCTCACTGTTACTCTTTATTCTCTGTTCTCTCACTTTCATAACCATAAATGGCATTATATCTATTCCATCATGACCACTGAAAAGTATACACTTTGGTTTTCTTTGCAATCAGCCTCACAGAGCTGCAAGCTCCCTGTAAACTCTTTACCAATGCTGGGGGTCTTTTTGGGCAATGGTGAGCTCAAGGTGAGCCCTACAGCCACAAAGTAATTTCATCAACAATAGAGTAAACAAGTGAAGGGAAAGGATACAAAACTAAATGTTCCAGTGCACAGTGTTTTTAGCTTTTTTTGTCTGCTCCCTCAATACCTACAGGCCTTTACAGTTTCAGACTTTTCTAAGGTAGACAGCTCATCAAGACGAATGACAGGTGTTACAGGACGGGGACCTGAACAACTCAGAGGGCCTAATTGTCTCAGCAAGGAGAGTTGTAGCTTCGAGTTCATGCTAGTTTGTGTGCACAACATCATACCTGCCTAGAAAACTGCATTTAATTAATCTTAACTCTTCATGTACTAATATAGTAATTACTGCAGTGAAAGCACTGTGTGCTGTTGTGAATATCGACACGACTGACAGCACAATGGAACAGTAAAGGAAATCTTCTAACAATTACTCAATCCTAGAATGCAACAGAAGGATTACAAAAGATGTGAATGGTCATGCTGGACTCACTCCAGGAGAGTCCACAATGAGAGCTTGACAGCAGGTGGTAGGATGACGTGTAGAGCCTGAGTCAGAGAATGGATGTGGATCTGTTTACACGAATTGGTGATGTAGCAGTTCTGGGAGGTTTGATAATGCTGACTCCTTGATAATAGATCTGAATCCAAAGAAATGGTCCAACTTTTTTGCTTTGTTTTGCTTTTGACACTCAAATTCAGTAAATGGTGGAAACATGAAATGGTCTCAAAGGATTGCTCCTGTCAGCTCAGAGGCACACAGCTTTATAAAGCCAAACAGCTGCAGGTGGGTACTGGAGAGGATGTCAGCTCTATATTTTAAGGGTGCCAAGATGCTGGAGAGACTAAACTAGCTAAAAAGCATTCATTACAAAAGACTGATAGTAATACATTTATTGGCAGATGATAAATGGAAGTACATTTACATGCAAATGTACAATTTCAAGTTACTTATTTAATACTATTTTATGCCACTTATGTTATCCTGCTGCCCTGCGATTAACTGGCGACCAGTCCAGGGTGTACCCCACCTTCACCCTAAGATAGCTGGGATAGGCTGGATAGGCAGGATACAGTGGGTTGGAAAATGGATGGATGGATGGATGGATGTTATCCTGCTATCAAAAAACATCACCTATCAGCTACTTCTTCTCAAGTTGTTGATGGATCAGTATATATAATAAATATGCCATATATACAACTTTTTATTTGTTTGCAGATCCAGTCATTTTACTTTTGATACTTTAAGTAAATGTTTACACCTCATGGTACAAAATTCTTTGTTTCACATTAACTATAGTTCATCACTGTGCCCCCCATGCTCATCACCAATCTTAGAGACCTTTAGCTCAACACTGACCCCTATGACTGGATCCTAAACTTCCTAATGGGCAGACCTCTGGCTGAGCAGGTGGACAGCACCACATCCTCCTCCTAAATCTCAAGACAGGAGCCCTTCAGGGCTGGAAGCTTTATCCTCTCCTGTACAGTTGCACTGCCTTCAACCGTAAGGCTCCGCAGTGGGTGGTGAAACTGCACAGTACACTGGGACAAAGCAGCCAACCTTGGAGGACATCTACACTGAGAGGTGCAGGAGAAAGGCCAGCAAAATCATTAAAGACAACAACCACCCCGCCCAAAGTTATGACAGCATCCTGTCCTGCATCAGCAGACTTAGAGAATGATTTATCCTTCAGAAGACTGTTAAACTCTTGGGAACTTAAGCTCATCTCAATGTCATTTCACATTTATACTGCTTATTTATTGGTTACTACCTTTATACATTTACATGAACATACAGTATACTATTTTTATGTATTATGGTTTATCCCTATACATTGAAATTTTGCACTATTTTGTTAATTTGTTGTTACTTCAGTTCTTAAATATAACCTGTGTGACATACATCACAGCAGGAGCAGCTGTAGTTTAAGTGGTTGTAGCCTTCCTAAATACGGCCCAACATATGACTCCATTCCATCAGGGTGGGAAAGATGAATCGTTCCAGCCTTGTTGATTATGCTATGTCCCCTGAAAACCCCCAAACAAAACTGATGGGCCAAACCATTTCCTTGAATTAGCACATGAGCTAATCCCTGCTGGGGGCATGACACCAGTGGACCCATGGAGTTAACATAGAGGCAGGTCTGCTCCACTGAGACGGAGTAGTAGCAACAGAGAGAGTGGCCGGGCATTGGTGAGTCTTGATTGTGTTTGTGGTGCTGGCGGATGTTTTCGTGTTCCCCTGACGAGTCAGCATGCAGACCTTTGAGAGCTGTCATAGGCAAATTGTGGAGAGTTGTAGCTTCAGCAACAGAGGCAGCAGTTCAGGGCGAGGCTGAGACACCGAGGGATTGTTAAGTTGTCTGGTGCTTGGTACAGTGGACATTTTACCATTGTTTTAGAATTCTGCTCTATCTTCTGTGAACTTGCTTCAAACTATTTCATATTTTTGTCAAGTTATTTTAAACCTACATTGCAGAACTTTTGTTGCCCCCCTCTGGCAGTGAGAGTAAGTACATAAACAACGTCGTCATGCTTTTGACGTATGCCTCGTTACAAAGATACAGAGAAATGGCCACTGTAAAAAGATGATGATCCATTACTTAGGGTTGTGTAAATGCAATAGCTACATAGCTCACTCTATATATTTTCCAAATGCCAACCTGTCTAAAAGAAGTGAGGCCACATTCATGACCTCAGCCCTTTCTATTCTTTCAGCGCTGTCCAACAAGGAAAAACTAACACTAGAACTACCAAGGCGGTCATTTTGACTGTTTTGAAATTTTGCAATGTCATAACTTTGTTGAATTTAAACCCATGTAACTGTAGGACCCTGACTTTTCCTAAATGTGTGTATATTTTATTCAGCTA
>JBAJHX010000067.1:2238415-2262490 GCA_037176925.1 Amniataba percoides
TGGAAACTTGAATTTCCCTGAGGGAGTCATCCCAAAGGGATCAATAAAGTGAAGTCTAAGTCTAAGTCTAAGTCTAAATCCACCGACTGATAACTCGTAACTAAAGCTCATTAATTGCGACTAAAGATAAAAATCCATGTTAAACCCATGATAATACCCATATTATGGTTTTATGGTTTCACCAATTTATAGGTTAAGGTTTATGGGTAAAAGATTTAGTGTCTTTGTGTACATTACAAGGTGCTTTCTTCTGTTTCAGCAGCAAAGGTGGCTCATGCTTTATTCTTCATGGACACTGCTTGCTTTTTTTTTTTTTTTTCAAATCCAATCCAGGCAGTGGAGCTCCAAGTGCCATTTGGCAAGTGTCCTGTCACATTCAAATTAAAAAGACCTTCAATCTATTATAGATATCATTATGACTTTAAAGAGAATGGGAAGAGAACGTGAGTGATCAGAACTGAAGACAAATGTTTACAACCATCTGTCCATGAGACTGCTTTTATGGGTTTTTTTCCTCCAAAGTTTTTGAAAAATACCCTTGTGGAGAGGATCATTTTGCTCTCTTTTCATGCACAGATAACATACCTTTCTTGTAAGATGTGCTCATTTCAATACATTTCAGGAGACCAGGAACAAATTTCCCCTGAGTGCTTTAACAATGACACATCCTGATGAGCCTGGCTGACTAAGAAAAAAAGGGTTCAATGTATCTGACCCCACTTGGGACCATTGAATGGTGATGAGATGATTAAATCTAAAAAGCTGTTAAGTGGAGTCAAACTGGGTGCAGAGCAGATATCCTTCAATAATATCACTTGAGACAATGCCCACTGCATAGACGTTTCTCCTGTGGAATGAGATGAACAGTAGTAAAAGTAATCATCCCCTTTTGCAGAATAGGCTTTAGAGAAAGCCTCTATAATCCAGGGGGACCGGGGCCTCCCAGCTTGTCCTCTGAGTTGGCAGAACACGCAAACACCTGGTTGCATGTCAGAAAAGCCTGGGCTCGTGCCAAAGATGTACATAAACTGAATATCGAGATACTCTGGCTGCTTTGCTGATAATGAAGGAGACAGAGGATAGGATAAGCATTTAATGCAAACTGATAGACGTGTGGGCATGTTAAGTCTTTAGACCACATCCTTAACATCCATTCACACTATGTAGCCCTACATTTAGGTATGTCTGCACAATCTACTACTCTCCAACTGCTCTGCATGTTGACTTTCGGTATATAATAAATGCTTGGATATGTATTAGATAGATAGATAGATTAGAATAGAGTATAGAGTGAGAGCTTACTGCTCACAAAATGCTAAAATGGCAGGATTTCTTCATTACAAATGATGCTGAGCTATGAATTAGGAAATACACACATTAAGGTGCAGTGGTAAGAAAAAGATGTGCATATATATATATATATATATATATATATATTTAAAGTAATGAAAGTAATGCTTAAAGTAATGCTTAAAAACATTCATTACGTTAGTGATAAGCAGTTTGCAAATGAGAAGTTAGCTATCTGTGGTGCAGTTTATTTTGATTGTGTGCTGTTCCTGCAAAAATCAAAAAAGAGTATACCTAAGTGTGACTAGTCTGCTGGTAATGGCATTTTTAATCAGGATGTACTGCATTCTGACTACTAAATTAAGAATTGAGTATGTAGTAGGCAGTACATTAGTGTATGATTTTGAACAGAGCCATAATGAGGAGTTGACGGGATGATGCAGGGCATAAAAACTATTAAACATGACATACATGGAGGCTGAAAATCTATTACATCATTATCCAGTGGTCTTACTGTGAATTACATTTAATATGTAATATGCGGAAGAACCAGCAGCACAAAGGTTGTCTTTGATGCATAGTATAGGTACACATCACATTTTCATGAACATTTTTTTCTATTTCTTCCCATTTTAACAAATATGTTAGCTAATATAGTCAGAAAGATGTGTTAATTATGTTGAGTCTTAGGTGAGCAGTCAAATCACAGAAACTAATAGATACTCTCTTGTCCTGCTTTTGTGAGAAAGGGGCACAAAGAAAACAAGTATTCATATATGCTGCACCACTTCTGCTGTCTCAGTATAGTTTTCTCAGTGCATGACTAAATATGTTCTTCACATGCGGTGCCCATCTGCTAGTGAAACCCTACAGCTCGCTATACGCCCTGGTGTCATGAGAATCAGGAAGCTCGCACATATACGTGTTTTTACGCTATTGCTGCTACAGTTACATGCAAACCTTCCTGCCATTCCCACTTCAGCACCTGTATTTGTCACAGGCACTGCAGCAACACTCCAGTAGCACACCTCAACATGAACAGATGGGGTGGAGACAATGTTTTTCCACCCAAAACAAAGCAGGTGACATTAGAGGAACAGAGGCACATAGCACACTGTATAATCCTGCACTCTGCCAATTCTAAAGTGTCATTTAGCCAGGTGGGATCTAATCATAGTAAACATCAGCAACAACTGTTTTTTTCTTTTCTTTTTTTCTTTTTTTAAGTGCAATGCCAACATTTTTGAAAATGTCCACTTTCTATCTTCAAATGGCACTATAAAGTTAGGAAAAAGTTTGTGGTTAATGATACAAAATAAACCATGAACCTATCTTTATCCCCAAAATGTTATTACTTGAGACAGCAGCTAATGGAAGAAACAGAAGTTTTGTTCTTTTGACTTTTAGACAGACTGCCAGTTAGCTGTTAATTCTACTCACTGCTTCTTGGCTACAACTGTTGAAGTGAATACATATATGGTGACTGGCTGTGGCTCACTCAGCCAACAACCAAGACAAGGTGCCATTTTGCTTTGAAGGAGCATCTATTAGATTTCATGAGTCTGGATTTTGAAAACACCTGCTGCATAGTTCTGCTGGGATCAGGTCTTATTTTGGATACAGACTGTAAATAACAAATGTATGGGAACAGTCCAGTGACTCTAAAAATGGTCACAGATGTGTGTGGTTGTCTGTCTCCATATGTCGGCCCAATAAAAGCTGTACCCTCCTTTAACCCAGTGACAGAATTGACTCGAACACCCTTTGGCTCTATGTGAGGATAAGATAATGGATGGATTTTCCCATTTACCATCAGTATGTATACCAGCCTTTTCCCACTTCTTGCAACCAGACTGTACATGTTCCACAAAGCCATCCAGCACTCTTTGCCCCCTAACCCTGACCTGCCTATGTTTAATCCTGTTTCTCTGGTTCTCAGGCCCCTCTGGTCTGCCTGCTCTTGTTTGGTTTGGTTGCTTTATTGACTATCTGGTGGTTGACTCTTGCTGGCCGCACTAGTAAAACTGGACTTTACTGCCTGTCTTAGTGTTGTCCTTTTGGGTTCACCTCTGCCAGTTCCTTGAACATTACAGTGTGAAAGTGTAACTCCTCAACAAACCACAGAAGAAGGACCAGAGAAAATAATACTGTTTATTCTTTAAACAGAAGCTCTGAAAGACAGAAAATAAAGTTAACAAAAACTAAAATAGCTAAATCAGTCAACTCTTCTTTCCCATTACACATAGTCATTCAGTCCCTTCTTAATTTAAAGATATTGATTACTGCAGCTTTAAAACACAGGGTTGTCAAACCAGGACCAAAGTCAAACCGATGCTCATAAGTTGAACATAGTGCAACTGCAACATTTCTCCAGGTGGGATAGATTTAAACACGTAGATATTTACCATATAACCTCATGAGGGAAACTTTCAGTGCAGTGGGGAACCCAAAATGGCAACAAGCTCTGGCATAAACATTGTCAAACACACTCACATTAAACAGATGTCTCTCGCTGTGCTGGTGGTGGCAGCTCTCCTTTGTCACTTCCATGTGCAGGGCCGCGCTGCATCCTCTTATCCCACCCCTCCATCTGAGAGCACAACTTTGCATATCAACGAGAGACCAAAAAACTGCACAGTCATCCTGTAGAATGAGAGAAGCTGGATGATGCATAAATGAGGTGTAGAGGTCTGTGAAGAGAGGGAAAGAAAAGAAGAGCTAGTTGGAGAGCAGGACAAGTGACAGATGCACTGTAGAAAAATAACAAGATGGATGAAGTGTTAAATGTAATCTGTGGCCTGACACTATGTTCTGACATTATAATGGAACTCTGTCCAAAAACTAATGAGCACACACAGATAGTATGGGAACATGATGTGTTTTCTCAGGAACTCATGACCTTTGGAAGCCACTGTTTAAAAGTATGGATGGCCATATGAAAGTATCTAATGTGGTCTCACACCTCCTCTATTAAAATAGACAACATTTAGTAGCAGGTGCTGGTGGTTGATGCTGCTGTAAACTGTGCTTATAAAACATATTCAGTCCTCTTGGAAGATTTCATGTTTCATGTCCATGATGTGATTAGAAATTAAAAGTCACAGATTATTAACTGATCTGAGATCCGGACTGTGACTCAGCCATTCCAGGATATTAATGTTGTTGTTTTGAAGCCAGTCATGTGTAACTTTAGCTTTATGCAGGGCTTATTATCTTACTGCAAAACAAATCTTCTAGGAGTGCTTCTTGGAGGTGTTCAGCTTCCGTTTTTTTCTTCGCTCACAAGCCTTCCAGTGCATTCTGCAGAAAAGCCGCCACCACCATGTTTCATAGTGTGTTTGTAATTTTCACAGTTATGGATTTATGCCAAGCATGGAGTCTAGTCTGATGGCCTAAAAGCTCAGTTTTGGTCTGATCAGATCAGAAAACTAGGAACACTCATGTGGTACATGTTAGCATCGTGCACGGCCTGGAGCTGGCTATTTGTGTCAAATGAAGAAATATGACACCTGATAACTCTAAGATACCTTGAATGTTGTGTGTTCTGTTAAAGTTTGCTAATGTCAGTCACTGCGAATACATTCAGGAATCACCTTTTCCAGAGTTAGGGTGTGTGTGTGACAGGACTTGTGGATACCCTGCATTTACTGTTGTTGAAGATCGCTTTACCTCCAGAAGCTGCCTGCATTTGTTTAACTGTGTCTGTGAGGAGGTTGTGCTGAATAACGTCACAGGTTGTTTGTGCTGTTGAGTAATTAGTAACGTAATTACTTTTTCAGGGATCTGTAATGAGTACTTGATTACATTTCTCAGTAACTCTCCTAAATATGTACCAAGAAAACCATTGTTTCTCTAATTCAAGTCTGATATTGTTACAGGTTTTCATCCTCACTGTCTTCCTCTGTGTGGGCAGATTTATGTGTTTCCCATTGTCTTTCCATTTCTTAATAATAAGTGATGTTCAGTCACTTGGAATTGTTTTCATGTACACGCCCTGACTGGCTTTTCAGACACTTTTTTAACAAGTTGGAGTTATGTTCTGTTTTTCATTGTGTTGGCTTTGTCATTATAGAGACTAATGAAATTTAATCAGTTTTGGTGAATTGAGACTTGAGTGTTAATTACATATCAGTGAATTTATAATACTGAGAAAGTTTAAAGTATGTTCTCTATACTAGCAAAACATTGGTAAATGTTTGAATTCTCATTTTGAATTTTTTCCAGTCCATATAAAAAGAAATCTGTTCTCACTTGAGATCAAAGATTCTTGAAACTCAAACTTTCAATGAGGAAAAGTACTGTATTTATGGGTAAAAAAGTCTATTAGCCAGTGTGTAATGCATTAATGAGCCATACAGTATTTTTCAAGAAATCTCATTAGCTCATGGATGTATTAGACAAAACGTGTAAACACATGATATTAATATACTCTCAGAATGCAGCATCTTAAACACAGGGTGCAGCATAGAGTGAAGCCAGATGGTAAACTCTGGTTAATTGCTAAATAATCTGGATTGTGTGGTTTTTTTGGTGTAAGACAGTATTTCCAGAGCGCATGCTGCGAGATCCGAATTTAAGTCTCATCTGCAGGGGAAAATTCTCAGTGGGTCCTTTACTATTTTAAAGCAGCTTATAGCTGTGAGACTCTGTCAGTCTGCTGCTGTTTGGGGCTGCCTGTTCACCAGTGGTTTTGCTATCATTTACAAACACAGAGACATACTGTAAGTATCTCAGTAATTCACTACATTTATTCACAAGTGACTTTGTTTCTACATGTAGAATATCTAACCACCTTGATGTATTATCACACCATCGCTCACCGTTGTCCAATGCTGGGGTTTACATGAGGTCACCCAAATCTATATACTAACAGAAATGATAAAGTGTACCTTGTCCTGCAACAAAACAGGAGAGTGAGCGAGATATTAATCAAGCCCAGTCTGTACACGCCCACACCTGCCTGAGGAAAGGTCAAATCAGGCGATATAAGTGAAAACACATGTGGGGGTTAACCATGGCTGCACAAGGGGCTTTACACCATTGTCAAATTAGCTCTACATGAAACAGCTAGATTAAAATGGTGTTTTACCATTTTATCATCTCAATAATAATCTATTATAATACATAAGTCATACATAAGAGCACAGTATGTAAAATGATAACCCATTCCCAAGTCCAACTACTGCGTACATACAATAAAACATGACTAAGAGGCACGCTAGGAGCCTTGAGGCTGGATTTCTGACACAGCAATGAAGAAGATAAAACCTTTATTGATCCCACATTGGGGATTTCATGTTTTTCACGCTGTTGTTTTTACACATTTTACATATACATATAGGAAATTCTCACACATGCAACTGGCAGAGAGATGCCAGAGTGAGGGGGCTGCCCTCTCAGAGCGCCCCGAGCAGGTTTGGGGTTCGGTGCCTTGATCAAGGGTACCTCTGCAGTGCTCACGAGGTGAACTGGCACCGCTCCAGCTACCAGTCCACACTCCATAATCTGAGCTAAATGCAGATGGCACCATATTAACATGTTCACAATGACAATGTAAGATCTCCTCTAATTAACTCATCATCTTAGTATAGTGTTATTAACATTTGCTAGCAAATATTACTGAGAATGATGGAAATGTTCTGAAGGTTTATAAACCAAACTATTGGACTGTTGAAATTCTTGGCCTAATGATTTAAACAGATGAAAAGTTAGAGAACTATCAAGTGAGGGACATTAAGCATATTTTGTTGATAAGACTAGTGTACTTTTACTAGTATTACTCAACTTTTGATGCTGGACTTGTGATCACATTGTAATAGAGTATTTTCACTTGAAATTATTGCTACATTTACTTTAACTAAAGGATCTGAGTACTGCTCAGATCCTTTAGTTTGTCTTCAGCTGCTGTGGCTGTAAACTAAGTATTTGCAGACTAGTTTATTTTTATTCTGAAGATTTCTCATTACATAAAACATTCTAATCTCTGACTTTTTCATCTTTCCAATACAAAACAGATTACCATTTCAGTTTGTTTGTGAGCCTGATGTGGAGGACAAGTACCTCTACATCACCTCAGGTAAGGGACTGACACTTTGACTGTATGCAAGCATGAGAAGCATCACAGGTAAGTAACATTGATTTATCGACTACCTCGGCTTCCTCCTGAATACTAATGATCTCAGCTGGATTGGATCTTGAAGGGCACTGATGAGTAGCGAGCTGGGTGGGAGAAATACGTCAACCTGACCCACAACCACCCAGCACTGTGACTCACTACTATGACTGTACTCCTCCCATCAATCCAAGCCTGCTATTACATCTTGAACCTCCGTAAAGCAGCAGCTCATTCATCCCCATGCCTTGCTGAGTAGTGGAGGGGATAACAGGAGTGATAAACAATGTGGGCAAGTGGTGGATTATGATGCAGGATGATGAGCTTTCTTAACTCTTTTCACTTTACAGCATCATTTATATTGAAAAATCTCCCAGAATAGCTCATTTTCCTGACTTTCAGTGACAGTGAACTTAAATTCTGAGATACTCTAGGTGTCCTATCACTAATACTCATACCTCTGTATTCGTATTTGGAAGTGCTCAGCATTGCAAATGGTCCTATTACAGTGTAAGTAGGTGTCAAAGCAATGTGATAGTACAGTATTATTGTGATATAATGTAGAAAAAGATTCACTAGGGACAGTATGTGTGTTGGATCTGTGCTATGCACTCTAACTGCTGCTAACAGTTTGCTTACAAAGAATATTCACTATATAAACTAAGTGGCCGGAAATTAATTAATGCAGGTTTGAATTAAAATATTATTACTGTGTCATTTTTTAAAACATACCACAAATCAACTTAAAGACATCCTTGCTATGTGTTATAGAATAACTCATTGTGAAGTTTTGATCGAGCACAGAAAATGATAACATGTTTGGTAACGTGTTGTGAAAGCTTCTTCTGCTTCCATCTGTTAGTATATAATGACAGAATCTCCAGGACACATGCATACGTCCAGGCTCCCTGCTGACTGTAGCCAGTGTGAAACTTAACATGACTCAGTGGCTGATATTTCCATGTGTGGGCTGTAACTATGAATAATCATGACTAACGTTAATGACCTTTCTGGTCCAGCCAACGCCGTGTACCATACGGCCTGTGCAGGCATTGTTCCCTCTGACATCATCTGGTTAGCAGCCACCCACCAACACCTGATGCACCGCGGGCAGCCTGTCACCGGGTTGTCCTTCGAGCATTGTCATCAAGATATTGTCTCATCAGCCACTCAGATGCCTCATCCGTCATGTCTGCCGTGTGTGTGGTGAACAGGGGAGAACATCAATGAGTCACCCACGTCTCTGCCCCCCTCATCTGCTCCTACAAGTTGTTTTTTTCACATTTCATTGACAGTGTGAGTGAAAGGAAGCTGGGTTTTCTGTGGGGGACTCGCCGACACTCCAGGTTCAGAGTCCCACTGGGCGTCTGAGTGAGCAGGAACACAGTCATTCAGCATTTGTGACAAAGAGCCAAGGCTCATTCAAGTTCACACAAGGCCACTTTCACACCAGAAAAAAAACATTTAATTACTCAGCCTTTCAAACTAAATTGTTTATTGGGAATATTATGCAAAACTGAAATTGTACAAAAATCACTAATATATGGAAAACACATAAGCAATCTTCTATAATGTGCCTATTTTTCTACCTCTGTCCCTTTTCCTTCCATTTGTTCCTATAAAATGAATCTATTAATTGGCTTTTGCTTTCTTATTCCAAATATAGTACATTTTTGCCAGCAGCCTGATAATGTGCACTAAGAGTAACGCCTAAGAATAATAGTCTTTTGCCACCTGGTGTTGCCATGGTTTCCTGCCCTATTATGTCATGGTAGTGTTAAGGACTCCCCAAATTCTTTTTCTCTGCCTCTGTGTGTTTTCCAGTAATAAATATTCTCACAGTGATGGTGGACTCCTACATTAGCTCACAGCAGTTGGCTCTTTATGCTCCAGGTGAAGCCACAGTGCCAACAGATGGTGCTTAACAGTGTGAGAGTCGTGCAACTCTGCAACTCAGTGATGTAACTTTCTGAGCTGTTTGATCAAACATTGTATACTGATTGAGATGCTCAAATGTTTTCATATTCTGTAGGTTGACTAGCAGCTGATGTTAAGCTGTGACATATTGCATACAGGAGACACGTATCAAACAGTTGCATGTTGGCTGTAACTGAAGCCAGGTATGAACTCAACAAAGAACGCTGCAGTCATACCAGACCCAACACACACTAATGTAAATGTGTAAATTAGTGAGTTAATCACATTGGGTTGAGTTTTTAAATATGACCCCTATTCATTATCAAGTCTAAATGAATGAATTTACTATTCATTGTCTCAAACAATTTACTGGTTCATAATTGGATGGCGGAGCGTAATTTGGTGTTGTAATGCTATTTTGGACCAAGCCAGCTGAGCTTGGAATGACCCTCATGTTAATTCATTAGTTCTCGTTGGCAAAGTTGACTGCAGGCTGCTGCAAGCCCGAAAGGTAGAGACAACTTGCAGTGGAAAAAAGGATTGTTTTTAAGTTCAAAGCAGAGACTGCATCTATTTTGGCTCAGTATCAGTACATTCGCCAGGTGGCCACGGTCACTGTTTTGACACCGAGGTAAAGGTTGTGCCAGTGTGAGCATGTGTTCACAGCTTCAGTACCTACGCACTTTGGCTCATGGTAGGTGTGAAATGATGCAGAGAACACTCACTCTGTCATGTCATCACAGTTTAGTTAATTGGTCTGACGCCCTTTTACGTGGACTCACTGTGAAGTTCTCAGACATGGACCCAAATCACTGCTGAAGGCTTCAAGTGACACAGCTTTGTGACTTAAACCAGGTAGCAGGGATTCAAATCTGAAGGTGCACCTGTTTGCAATATAACTAAACCAATAACTAGGACAGGCCAATATATCAGCCAATGATACAAGAACTTTACAAACATATCAGTGTGTGTAGATTGGAAGTCTCCTGTCAAGTAACAAGCATTTGCTATACAGTATATCAAACCAGGTTTGAGGTAATATAGAAGCAGTGTCAGACTATAGACTGTAGTTTGTCCAGCAAAGAGCACTGACATGTTTATATTGTTCACCTTTACATGTCTCAGTCATTAAGCATCTTATCATAAAAACTGACTCACCTTGATAAGCTGATGTGGCAAACAGATGCTTAATAACACACCCAACATTTTACTGTTTCCTGGTGAATGTAGGTCTAATTTTCATTCTCTTTTGTTTCTGTTTTTAGTCTCTGCCAAAAAGAAACCTGAGAAAAAAAACAGCTGCCTTTAAATATGTAGATTAGAAAACAAAACAGTGAGGTAGTGGGCCCTAAAACAAACACCACCCTTTCACTTTCAAGCAGCTGTAAAATATATAAAATATTGATTAGAATCACTTCCAAGGAAATGTTAAAATCATCCAGAAAGAAATGAAATAATGAGGAAGGCCTTTCTAAACTGGACACAAGTCACAGTCGTTAATAAAAACATTTATAATCCATCCCTCATTAATGATGAAATATGTTTTTGTTCAGGGACCAGGCCATTTCAGCTCCAGCAGTCATTAAAGTGAAAGGCAGCATCACCTGCTTTTCACAGTTACACCGCAAATAACCAGAAGGCTGCTGTTGGATGACCTGATAAAAAGAACGTGGGAGCAGAAGTTCACCGTAATTCAAGCAGTGAGTCCATAAAGTCAGTCTCAAGTGGGTTTACAGTGGGGCGCAGATTAGTGTCTAATTAGCTGTGGGAAAGAGTTGTTAGACTGGCTGAACTGTCTGAGGCTACAGGAAGAACGGGCGAGTCTGCGGTTTTTGCTGTTTTGATGCAAAATATCTGCTCCTCAGAAAACCCAATGACTGAAACAAAACAGAAACAAAACAGGAATCTAATTTTATTTTACTTTCATCACAGCTCATTTTTTTCTTGAGTTTTCTTCTCCTACATGAATAAACTAAACTGTCTGGCTCTTACTTATTAATATTTAAAATAGTCTGCTTTAGAAATACTTATTTCATTAAGTTTCTATCGGCAGCTTCATGATTAACACAGTGCTGCAAATTATTTATTTAAACGATCCATATTAGATGTTGAGTAAGTCACAGAGGGATATTTTGCATTTGCAAACCGTCAAAACTCATCACTATATGGTGTTGTGAGTGTGTGTGTGTGTGGGGGTCTGTGTGTGTGTGTGTGTGTGTGTGTGTGCACGTTTATGCAGCTTTGTTATTTTTATAAGTTGATCGGACGAGACATGCTCATTTACTCTGGGTTTAGAATATGCAGCTTGTATAAAATTAGATCATGCATTCCAACAAATGGTCATAATCATAAACCACTGGTAGCTGCCCAAGGCAAGGGGAATAAAAATTGAATCAGCAGCAGAGCACCACACAAAAATGAGCACAGAAAGTATGACTCGAGGATTTGAATTTCTTTTTGCATCTCCAAAACCTACCACTGATCAAGCAGTTCGGGTAGTTCATGCATTGATCATTTATCGAGTGTGGTTTTTAATGTAGCTACATGACAAAAACAGAGACTCAATCTAATCTATGATGTTTGATCTGCACAAATAGCCCATTGCAACAAATGAAAAATGGCAGTCTGTGACACTCTGAAGCATGTTCAAAAACATAATCCATCAGTCCAACTGATGACATGCAGTTTTTAATTCAGTTACAATCAGTCATGGGTGTGTTGTGTTGTCACAGGGGGGCACTATTGCCCCACATTTGTTTGTTAAACCACAGCAGTGAAGAGGCTGAAGAGATACTGTGGTCACAAGCTATCAAGAGCACGCAGAGAGGGAATACAATCCAGAAGTACCACATGAATATGAGTGTGGAAACAGGCTGACTGATATAATAATAATAATATAACAACATGCAGTAAAAGTCACTGTCACTCATCTGTGCAGGTGC
Organism: Amniataba percoides; assembly: GCA_037176925.1. NCBI lineage: Eukaryota > Metazoa > Chordata > Actinopteri > Centrarchiformes > Terapontidae > Amniataba > Amniataba percoides. Next base: position 2,250,677 of record JBAJHX010000067.1, read on the forward strand.
ACGATAACCAGGCTGTTCTCATTCACTCTTTTACTCATTTACTTTTGGCTACAGAAAGTACACTAAATGCACACTAAGTAGTACATAACCCACGTAAGTGTGTTCCCTGAAGCAGTGATCATGTGACCTATGCTGCAGGCTGGTCATTCCTAGAAGGCCACTGTGTTTCATTGAAATGCATTATTAACTCTGAAAATCAAATATCACATTATCATTTTTTTCATCTCTATTTTAGTGTAAGGTGGTGTGTGATGTCTTCACTTTGGTTAGGGAGGAGGTTTTGGTTTCTAAACAACTTTTAAGGTGAAATATATTGACAAATATAAGAGACTCTATTGGCCACAACCCAACCCTGTGCACTTGAATGTTGTTGATTGTTTGTTCCTGTGTTTAATTTAAATGCAAATAAACTGCCTGTTTACTGGGCTACCTGTGGCTGTTCTGTATAGAGTTTGTGGTGTAGCACATAGACTGTACATACAGAGTGACAAAATACTGAGTGTTGTCCATTCAGACTAGGGGTGTCAAACATACGGCCCGCGGGCCGGATGCAGCCCGTCAGTGGGTCCAGCTCGGCCCAACGGACGACTTTGCTAAGTGTGAAAATTAAGGAAAGATGTAAATTACATTTCTATAAAAGTAGCTGCTATTCCTAATCAGTCCACTGGGGTTCACACTGTAACAGCATCACCAGAAGGGCTCCATAAGTTTAAGAGGACAAATCTTTTGTAATTTTTTAATATCAGTCCAGTAAGTGCTTCAAAAACAGCATAAATCCGATATCTGAGGCAGAAACGCTCATTTCCACAGGCAGCAGCGTGTTTGACATCAAACACATCTTTTATACAATACAAAGTTTCAAGTAAGATCCAGGTGGACTGATGAAAACTGAATTTTATGCAAATTGGGCGATTACATCATTTAGCAACAGCCAATAGATACTTTCCTTACTGAGGAGTTGGTAACACTGGAATCAGGCAGAAAGCAGGCTGATGTCTGAGTTTTTGTGTTTTTTTGTGTTTTTAGTTTATTGTAGAAAGACCTTAAAATAGGGTTTAACATCCACTAGTGATTTAAACACAGAAATATTGTCGTTATGTATAATGGGTCATTATGCTATGGTTTTACTGGTTCAGCCCACTCGAGATCAAAGTGGGCAGTATGTGGCCTTAAACTAAACTTGGCCTTAACTAAAATGAGTTTGACACCCTTGATTTAGACTATTTTGCATCTGCATTTATTCTACATGTGATATTATTTATAATATATAACTGATTAACATAAATGATTGACTGTATACAGTAGCCATTGCCACTTGCCCCTACCATATCCACGTAATCATACAACACCATGTGTAAGTGTATTATGATTTATTCTATTGGGTAGGCTTGATATTGCAGGATAGCAAACGCTCCACCAGGGTATCAGTAAGTTTAAGCTAACAAACGTGTGTTAAAATAACTTACGTCAGTTTGTTGCAAAGTAACAATAATGTTCTTCTACAACAATGCAAAAAGACATGACAGATGTTGTTTTGTGAAAAATTCACAGGGTGAAGGCTGCTCAGTTTCTGATGTGTGAGTCTGGTGTCAGCTGAGGAGGTGCCATTCACCTGGACGCCGTTCATCTCTGAGCAGTACACGTTAAGCAACACTGCAGCCTACAGATTTACAGATACTTTAACTATCTTACTTTACTATCAGGCTTTCATGCATATCAGGTCAATGTAGAGGATGGTGATCCTGTCCCTGATCATTTTGCACATTTTCCTTTAGGACATGGAGCCTCCAGTGGACAGGTGAGAGAGGAGAGTCAGCATTTTTCAGGTTTTCATGCTTAATCCTGATAAAAATGTCATCTCCATGTTATTTGGCTCAAATCATCTGATGGACTTTAGTCACTCAAGGTATGAAAGTTTGACACTTTTTATACTCGTGTTGGTTTTTTATGAATTTTCCCTGTGAGACTTTTCATGTGACTGAAGCCTGTAAGCAAGCTTGAGTAAGAAGATGGTTCATTATAAGGGATGACTCAGCTAGTTAACATTCATTACAGTAATTGCTTTTAATGGAGGAACACTGCATTGAAGTGCTGATGCTTTTAATTCAACATGTGACATGAAGTCTTTATGTTTTGTTCATATGATGTGGATCATATGTGCTGGTGCCCACCTCCCCCGGTGGGTCTGCACCCAGCTCACCTCTCAGCTTTCCATCCTGCTCCTCCCGTAGTTTCTACACAGCCACTGTGCTGTTCCAGATGCCCCCAGAGATCCTCGGCCACGATCTCTGGTCTAAGTAAAAATAATTTGAACTTAAAATAGTGTTAATCTGTCAACCCTTTCTGCATTTCTCTTTATCTTTAAATATGTAAATGTCTTTTGCTCTGGAAGTATGTTTTCTGTTCAGTTGAGAGTCACGCTGACATGACATTTTCAATTTCAGAAAAAAAAGAATCACTTTGTCCCGTACATTGAGGTAGGAAGAACCCATAAAGCAGATTTAAATTGAAAAAAATCAACTTATTGAGTCAAGAATCAGTTCATCTGGAGCAAACGGGGACATGATGAATGGAGTGGACAGAGATAAAATATTTCCTGAGATGTGCTGGATTAGCAGTAAATATAAAAAGAGGATCAGTGTCCCATCCATCTCTCCTTAAATGCTTAGCTGCCATATGTTCATAAACACTGAAATACAGTTCACTGACACATGACACACATATGTCATCTTTACTCTTATTAATGCACCAGTTCTGAGAATGCACTAACTCAGCCTAATGTCACAGCATTATCAATATGTGGTCTGAATGATTTTAAAAACAAAAATCATCATCATCATGTCATTTTTGTCCCACATGTTGCACTGGTTCAAGTGCATACACTGTCACAAGAGGGGAGCATTGCACCACAAACAAGATAAAACCGCTCATCCTGTGGTCAGTTGTAAACATGAACGAGTGTGAATCATTTAGCCCTGAAAAGTTCAGTGTTCTTTATTGTTTTACAGAAACATTATAAACTAAATTAATCACATTATTATTATAAACTAGCAATACAACTGAATTTGTGATTGTAACACTGTGTTAATGTGCCTGTCTTTATTAAATTGTCCAGCGGCATAGGGAGGTTCTCTTTATTTCTAGTCTAGCCCTTACTGATCATTGCCATCTTGGTCTTCTGAATTAGAACATGTGAACCCTCATAGTGTGTGTGAGAACGAGTAATGCTAATGATACATAAGGTTCAACTGCAGCTTTAAAGTGAGGAACTGCTTTATAGGAGCAGGAGCAATAACACTAAAGAGGCAAACAGAAGAGAGAGAGGCAGTAAATCTGGAGGGATATAACAGTGTCAAATGCTGGCTGCCAGTAAGCTGGCTGCCTGGCTCTTTCCTTGGATGATTCTTCCCACTGTCAGGGCCAATTTACACGGACCCCCGTGCCCCCGTTTCGTTTCATAGCAGACTGACTGCCAGTGATTTGGCTGTGGGCAGGTGTATTGCACTAACAGGTAGCCTGTGAGCTTCCACTGACCTGACAGAGCAATTAAATCACTTTCACAGGGTTTGCTGCATGCACCCCGCAGGCTAAGACTGTCATTTGAGCATTTAGCAAACAGCAGAGTGTGTATTCTCTGCTGAGCGGGGAGGGGAGGGGGAGCGGCGGCATGGTTTTGCTCTCTGGCGTTCAGGCTGCGAGTGGCTGAAAACAGTGGATTAAGGGAAGGGTCATGGCCTTGCTGATGGGATTTTTCTGAAAATATAGCCATGCCCTGCAGCAGTGTTTTCCTTTGAAATATATAAATAATGTTTGACATCATGGGTGCATTAATAACAGTGGCGGAAGGCACTGTTTGAAACACATTAAAACCCACTTACAAGGAAATATTTCCTCTGTTCCATCAGACCTGCCAGTGAGATTACAAATCAAAACAAATGGATTATATAGTAACAAAATGGCAACAGAAATTATGACATGGGAAACAAAAAATAATATAAATTCCTCCAGTGCACGACATGACACTCACTCAGGGTGAGAGTAAAACTGAGTCTTCCTTTAAAAACCTTTAAAAAGACTGAGTGTGTCCATGTGGCAGCAGACAATCAAACAACCACCACTGACAGCAAAAAACAATCCTACTTCCAGAAAAGCACTAGTTCAATCTTCTTGGGCAGAAAAAAACCCCTCCAGTTCCTTAATACCATTTAGGCCGTGAGCTTGAAAAGGTGAATAAAGTTGACCATAGAAAAGCTTTGGGTTTCAGTGCAGTGGAGCTTTAACCCCTATTACAAGCCTTCACCTCTTGATCTATAGAGTATATTTAATACTGATGTCAGATCCTGAGCACGGGGCCACGTGACAGCAGATAATCCATGGATCCTACAGATACATCGTGTTCACGTGGAAACTGCTAGAAAGTGGACTGAATTTCCTTTGTGTGAGTTATCCTCGCATCATCATCAGCAGATTTCAGGATTTCAGGCTGACTTTCAACTGTGCACCAGAAACAACTTCCAGCACAGGGAGGGTGGCTGGAAAGACGCTCTGCTTGTTTCCTAAAAGGTCTGATCGTTGGATGCAGCAGCTGTCTGAATGTTTGTCCAGAGTGTGTAAAACGAGCTCAAGAAAAACATCAGCCGGATCAAACTTCAGCAACAGAAAGCAGAAATCGTTGGGGAAAGCAGGAGGGTATAAAGAATGTGATAAATAATGAATGTGAGAATATAATAGGTGTTTTTAAATGTGCTCGTTATCTGATGGCCTTCATGGATTTCTTGGTCATGTTTGTTTAAAGTTTTTTGTTGTGATGAGAGTGAATTTGATCCATTTTAATTGGTCAGAAAGTTTCTGGCATTAATTGATAACTGCAAGATACTTATTGGGACTTATATGTCCGTAAGATATTTCTACAGCACCCTTTACTCTGTATCATGGTGAATACAGCACTTCTAACAAATCACAGTTATTAAATCCCACCATTAAATAAAACAAATCATTTCCAACACAGATTATGGTACCTGTTGGACACTGCTTCAAATAGAAAAAAGGCAGGAAGTGCACTACCAGTCAAAAGTTTGGACACACCTTCTCATTTAATAGTTTTTCTTTATTTTTTGTTATTTTTTAAATTGTAGATTAATACTGAGGACATTGGAACTATAAAAGAAAGAATTATATGGTAAAGAAAAAAAAGTGTTACACAAACCAGAATATGTTTTATATTTTCGATTTAGCCACCTTTAGATTTGATGACAGTTCTGGACACTCTTCATGAAGTGCTCACCTGGGATGGTTTCAGTTAACAGCTGTGGCTTTCCAAGGTCATCTGTGGAATTTCTTCATGTGTTTGAGACTGTCAAATCAAAAGGTGGCGACTCTGAAGAATGTAAAATATAGAACATATTGTAACACTTTTTTCGTTATTATATAATTCCATGTGTTCTTTTATAGTTTTGAAGTCTTCAGTATTAATGTACAAGTTCAGAAATAACATAAAAATAAAGACAAACCATTGAATGAGAAGGTGTGTCCAAACTTTTGACTGGTAGTTGCATGTGGCGTCTCCGTTCGAATGATCTAGAGCTAAAAATTGTGTGGAAAATCCTCCCAAGATCCGCAATGGAGACGGGCCTGGACCGCCAGCATTCCTCCATAATCTCAGCCCCGCACACACCCTCAACATTTGTTCACATTCACTCTTCCTTTCTTATCCTATCACACGTCTCTAAGCCCACCATCCTCTCCAGTGACGTTGAGTCAAATAAAACATGGGCCGCTCGCTGTCTCTGCTTTAGACGACTGCTCTCTGGAAGACGTTATATGTTGTGATAGGTTTCCAGACTAAGCAGGAACAGTTTTGGCTGTGATCGTGGAGCGGCCAGATATCTGCGGACAGAAATAGAAAGGAATGGGGGGAGGTTGGTGTTTAAAAGAAAAAGCCTTCAGGGATATCTAAACTTTCACAAACAGGATGAGATATCAATGAAAACAACTGTAACTATTCAGAGTTCTGAAAAACAGACTTCATGGTGCTGTTTTCATTTCGTATCATGGGATGTTCTCTGGAGCTTAGCTGAAAATCAATGACACAATGATTTGCCCATCTTTACGTGATTACACACACACACACACACACACACACACACACACACACACACACACACACACACACACAAATGTTCAATTTCTATTTACTGTTCAGTCTTTTGGCACTGTCTATTCAATCTGCTGACAGGAAAGTGACATGGAATGAACTTATTGTGAAAAGCTCAGCGTGTCAGACAAGCTCATGTTAATACAGCTGTAACTTATTCCTACACAAAGTGCAGAATCAAATTAGTGAACGCAAAATTCAGCACACAGTGTTTACAACATTTTTAACATATAAAGCTGTTTTGGTGAAAATACAAAAACTATAAATGAAAATTATAATGCAATGATACAAAACCATGAAGCTGACAAAGAAAAAGCAGATAAAAGTTTGCTGCTGTTTAACAAGATTGTATGAAACAGTTTGGATATTGTTATGCACCATGTCACATAATGTTATTGAAACTCTTAAGAACACAAAGAAATAAATCTTTTCCCCCAAAGTAAATACAATTATTATTAAAATCATTTAAAAATTAAATTATGATAAAATTTGGGGAAAAAATGTAAAGGACTGACTCTCAGTTTGAGGTTGATGGTCCAGCAAGCCAGAGGGAAATTTAGAGGAGGATAAACATGCAGGGTGTAAATACGGCTCTCGGCCGTGCAGTAAAGGAGACGTCCAGTGCTCGTACCAGGCTGGAGCCGCCCTCTGGACTGAGCTCACTTACAAGACGGGGAGAGAGGCATACGTTAGTTTTGGCAGAGGGTCCGTTTATACGGGAAATCTAACCTCAGCTCAACACGGTGATTCTTCAGAACAGGCACTAAATTAAATTCATGCAGATTAAATCTAGGCTAAACAACAGTCAGCACAGAAAGAGAAGAAAAACAGACACAGTGAAGAAAGATCTAACGTTACCTCCTCACCAAGCAGCTGTGTTCTTAGCAGCTCTCGCTCAGGAACAGTCTCTCACCTCTGCAACAGCCAGATTGTTCTTCTCTTTGTCATCAGTCGCAGACAACCCAGGCAATGTGCTGGCAGTCCAAACCAGCTACCTGAAGCATCACAGTCACTCAAATGCTTCACTTTAACTCCAACCAAAAGATGACCCGTACCTCTTACAACCCAACCATTTCCCCTTCATATACAGGGGAGCATGAGGCTAAAGCCCAATCACCCTTTTAGCCAACTCATTGAACAGTATTCAAACTAAACTCAGCGTTCAGCCGGTCATTACAATCCAAATGAGTTTGAGGTGACACCAACTGTGGACCTTTGTCACATGTCAAATGTCAGAGATGTGCGTACAGATGACTCCCAGTGGAGATATTATATCCAGTGCTTATCTTTCAAATGGCTAATGAACACCTAGAAGAAGCAGCCAGCAGTGGAAATAAATCAGCTTACATAACAAGTCATTTTAATTAGAATTCTGTCTGAGTGGATTTGTCTTTATCAGCCTCATGTGCACAGGACAGGGAACAGGGTGCTTCACATTGCAGAGCTGAAACCATACAAACAGCTGTTTATCACTTAGTCGCTTTGTAATCATTTGACTTGGACTCGTGTTAACATCTGAACAAACTACTACAAAGGATTTAAAGCCTGAGACCATATGTAATCATTCTGACAGGGTTACATTTTTCACCCTTTCACTCAAGAAGCGGCTGCAGAAAGGCCCGTGTTACTCTGGGCACAGGATCAAAATTTATAATTCAAGGTCACAAGAATCACAGAGATGTTTCACAGCAGGAGGATAACTGATACTTAAGTATAAAAATGTATGTAATGCAAATGTGACATTTGACACTCATGTCTGTGATGCAGCTCAGTGATTAAATATCCAACAGATGGTGTGCAAAATTACATGAAGAAAAATCATTATGAGGCAATTTAAAAAAAGCCGTTCATACAGCATTTTAATTCCACTTTGCAGGAAGCTTAATGCAACAGCAGTTTAGCTTTTCATTCCTGGAAAACAACACCTCCTGCACAGCTTTCATATACTGTATCTGCTGTCACAGTATTTACCATCACTGTGTGTGAGCTGCAATCAACATGTAAAGTAAGTAATAATCTACAGAAATGAAACAGGTCTCGTGATGCCAAGTAGCTTCATTAAATATGTACTTTCATGATGTTTCACTTCTATGAGAGACCTGCACATACTCTTTCAGGCCTTAAGAATTTATGAAATTTGAACACAGGCAGACAGAAAGAGCGAGAGAGGCTGCTTTCATTTGAAGCATTTCAAATGTGCCTGTGGCTTTTAATGAGGCTGGTAATTACTTGTGCTGCTTGATTTTGTTTTATTTATTTATTTTTACACAGGGGCATATATCATTTCCATCTTTAGTAAACACGTAACGACATGAGCTGCACACTCACCCTGTTCACTTACAGTTTTGCATACAACTGCTCATTGCTTTAAAAAAAAAAAGACATCCCCTGTCACATTCATGTGGTCACTGTCTTGAACAAAACACGTCATTCTGGCATTTGCAGAAATCTCAATAAGACTCCAGCGGACATTTGCTTTCTGCTGGTTTTTACTTGTAGAAGATGTTATACCACAATATAAAGATGCTCCATCCCAAGAATAATATTTATGATGGATTCATGTGAGAGCAGCATTTTAATGACACCAGGGTCAAGCTGATTTTAACCCCTCTATATACTGGCTGCTCTGATCTAAAACACTGCACCAGATTGTATATGATAAAAACTAAGAACTACAGTATTTCCATCTAAAATATAATGGATTATCATGGAGTAAAGTTAAAGTTGTTGTTAAAGTATAATTAAACTAGATGCTTAAATGTAATTAAGTGAATGTACTTATAGTGTCAGAAACAACTCAGATTTATTTATACTGTGAAATCATATCTGTGCAATAACACCTCACCTCTGCACATCTAACTGAGTGAGGCTGTGCATGTAAATACTGTCTCTTCTCCCTTTCTTCTTATTATTACTATTTATTTGACTTATTGTTTTTGTGTTTATATTGTCTCTATTATTTAATCCCTATATCTGTCTTTAACTGCTGGAACAGTGAAATTTTCCCACTGTGGGTATTTTATCTGCATTCCAATGAACTTTAATATCAATATCAAGAAGTATCATAACATATGTGTGATTTATCACACAACTGTAAATTAAATTGTAATTATGGATTTTGAATTTCAGAGGGTCAAAACTTTTTGTTTCAAAGCTTCTTTGAAAGTATGGTGAGGTCTAACAGCAGCTCCTGAGAGACAGCTAGACAGATCAGCCTCCATATCAGTGCATTACATGTAATTAATCACTAAAATAGCATGATTAGATTACTGGAGAGATCAAGAAACATCTCAAAGCATTATCTGTTTAGATCACCTTGGTAAAGACGGTGAGCTGGCTTGATGAGATCAAGAACAGCAGCACGAGCCAGATGCAGTCCAGTCCCAATCTGTGTTAATTAGCATTAGTTCAGTGAGCGTCTCGCCTCGTAAGGGGTAAACATGGGGGGCAGAGCTGAGGCACTGGGGCACGTCGAGGTGATACTGAGCCTAGCACGCTGTGGCAAAGCATCTGGAAGGATGGCACATTGCCAGTCCATCTTTCTCTTTCCTGTCCATGTTTGAAGCTGACTCATTTTTTGCACAGATGTTGGCACATTAGAAACACATAAGTGAGGTCAACAGGCAGAAGTAGGGGACCAAATTAGGTCTGATTCTGGCCCTGAGCCACGTTGGAGGTGCCAAGGGAGCGCTCCATCGCTGAGACGTGCTCCCTCGGACCCAACCGACCGGGCAATTTGTTGGCCTGAGTGTCCTGTGTACCATGCATGCTAGGCATGCTCGGATTTGTGACAGCTGTGGGCAGAGAGTAGAGACATTCGGTCAGTCTTGGCAACTGGAAAGAAGGGGACAGGTGGAGCAGAGCTCATCCGATTGAGTCTTGCATGCGTGAGGGGGTTGAGTCAGCCAAAGCCCCATATTATCATCATAATGCAGAAATCCAGTACATGACCCCTATCAGGCTGCGTGTTGATGCCTGAAAAGAGTAAAAGCACTGGAAAAACACTGTCTGATGAGGATTCATGACAAGACACAGTTTATTGTCACCCTTGAGTGCCTTGCTTATTTAATTATTGAAATGGATAGAAAAGCTGCAAAATACAAGCTAAAAAAAAAACAGGTACACAGATAAGCTAAATAACCGAGGTGGAAAAAAACATGTCCAAGGATTTTACCAGGAGATACGATGAGTGAAAGAAAAGTGTTCTGGACTTCAGTTGTCCTTTCAGATTAAAAACATTATCATTTCTACCCAAGCACTGAACCACTTTTCTCAGACTTAAATCACATGCACAAAGTACATAAGAGATGTATTTGTATTCAACGTTCTACACATCTGATTAATTCTGACCTTGGGTGGTGAATCAAAAGTATTTAATTAAACCATTTCCATTCCACTAAACCCTTGGGGTGCTGGGTTTCTTCATCAGAAAGCCTGAGAAACAATTAGTCTTTTAATGTCTTTTCTGCATCTCCTTTAATGAAGTACTTGACTTTAGCTCAACACAGCTTTCAGGGTGCTTGTAGTTTTCAGTAAACATGGATTTGTATTTGTTAGGAACATGATACAAACAATCGTCTTTATGAACATTAAAATGAATGAATGACACCATTTTCTGATGTTTCTCAACTAGAAGTGGATATTCTAGAGCTCTTATAGTTATATAACGAGTATAATTAGCAGATGTTTTCAATTACAAGTTCATTATTATGACTACTCAACAGAATTTTAAAAAATCTTGTACCCATGAGATTTAACATGAGTCTTTATTGGTTTTCATTTGAATTTAGAGATAGATCATTTGCTTAATTATGGCATCTAAACATTAACTAATACCTGCTCATATTTCAACTATAAAATTTGTATTAAAGGGTGTAAAACTAAATTAATAACATTAGTTAGCCTTGTTTTAAGTAACAACACACAGAGAACCACACTTTATTTTAAGCATAGTGCAGCAGCCATGCTTATATTAGCTGATCAGCACTAATAGTTTGACACTTGAAGTTTAATCACTGGCTCTTTCGCCAGCAGTAATATCATTATTATTATCGGCTCGTAAGAAATATGTACAGCTCTTATCTGAAGTAGATGTGATGTGTGAATGTGGTGGTGTCAGGCCACACAACCTCCCCTGAAATCCAGACATGTGTGCCCACTTTAAGAAACGTATAGGAGGTTGTAATGTAACCAGAACTGTAGCTTTTTACTTGTACTTAATATACGAGACAAAACGACAATGGAGGAACTGAAAAAGACAGGCAGCATAAGGTAACTATACACTATTTATAAAGACCGTCTTAATTTAACAATGGTAAATATTTAACTTCATTTTGGTAATAATGGTGATATAAGACAATGAGAAGTCAGGGTTGACCCGACAACTATAAACTACCATGCAGCATGTCGGTAGAGTTTACAGTCTTACTGCTGTAGAACAGAGGGATAGTTCACATGAACCAGCATCATGCAAACAGATTGGACAAGATGCAGAGATGACAGATGTGCAAAATTCGGCTAGCCTGAATGACTTAAATTATGAGCAGATTAGCAGGGTTCATACAGTCTGTCAGTTCAGGGTTATGTGTGTGTGTGTGTGTGTGTGTGTGTGTGTGTGTGTGTGAGAGAGAGAGAGAGAGAGAGAGAGAGAGAGAGAGAGA
>JBAJHX010000067.1:2262590-2299707 GCA_037176925.1 Amniataba percoides
TGTGTGTGTGTGTGTGTGTGTGTGTGAGAGAGAGAGAGAGAGAGAGAGAGAGAGAGAGAGAGAGAGAGAGAGAGAGAATGCGTTTGACAGACTGGTTGTGCAGGAAGACTGACATTTTATCTATAACAGTAAATTTTGAACATATAACAGCCTGGTTACAGCTGGTGTTGTTTTGACACCTTCATGAATTGAAGCCACTGGACTGCAGCCACATTCATCCTCAGCCTGGGCTGGTTGGAACTTGTCGGTGTGTGCCCCTCTTTGGTTAAACTTTGATTAATGAAAGATGAAAAAAATAGAAAGCGCCTTGCCTTGCCGTCCTTGCAATAACAATCAATTTGCTTCTTATTCACACACCCTGTTTGTTGCTCACTGTCACTCGTAGCAGCATCGTTTTTTCCTACCTTGATGCTCCCCTCTCTTCCACCCACAGTTATCTCATTCCTCACGACTTTTCACCACTATTCATTTTTGATTGCAGTGTAACCACCTGCCTTAATCTCCCAGAGACCCTGGGTCAAGGAGCCTCTGAAATACAGCTTGTAAAGATCCATCCAGCCCTCCACTCTGGCTCTGAATCCACGTGTGGCGCGCTCATGCCTGCTGTCAGCTCCCATTACCTAATTGGAATTGAGATGCATCTGGCCTGCATTTTTGTCTGCACTGCACTCCTGGCGGAGATACCCCCCCAGCCTCCCCCCACACAACCCCCTCACGAGGACTCTTATTCATGCTGCCCCGCTGGGAGAAGCTTTCTTTCCCCTGATGTGTGGTCAAACAGTCGTTTAAAAGAGAGATGGCACGGAGCAGACCGCAGCCGACTGCAGGAAGGCAACTCCTGTGGTTCACTACAGTTAATAAGAACACTGTTTAATTCATGAGATCTGTCATGCTACAGTGGCTTCATCTTCACTGTTGCTTAAAAAAAAAAAGTAAAGCAGCCTCTGTACTTCAAACCCTTCATCTGTCAGGATCGGTGACCTTGCATCCTCTGGTCTGAGATCCATCACGACATTTCTGCAGCCACGTTCACTTCCACGCAGCGTTGAGCATCATGAAGCTGGATGTGCTATATCACCAGGCATGAAAAGGCCGAGGAAGAATGGTTCCTCCTTCCGTGGGGGGAAATATAAGTAGCCCGTCACATCAAATGGATTATAGCTCATTAATATCCATTAACTTAGCCGAGAAACTACTGGTAAATGACCCAATTTTCAAAGTGTTTGGGGACAGCTTTTGTAAGAAAATGAAAGCTCTGAAACAAAAGGAAAAGTGTTAATTGTAAGAGATGACTTTGTTCCACTCTTCAGCTTGTCCCTCACACTCAGTATACTGCTGCCTTTTATTATTCTGCCCACTTTTCACTGAAATGCAAATGACGGTATATGTGAGAGAGCTTCATTAACGACTAAAGGGAGATCATTTTTCAGTTTCAAGCTCTTTCTGCTTTAGAAATGATGCAGGAGTTGGGACCGGATAAGTTTTGATTGGAGGCTGCTATTTGTCTTCATCACACTCTTTGGCTCCCCTAAGCAGGCAAATCTTTTCTGTCTGTTCGGCCTGAGATGGCTCAGTAAAGATCATGTAAAGCAGATAGTTTGATTTTTCATCATCCCAGGGGGAGGGTTTTAGCCATTTCTCTTAACACAAAAGAGCCTGAAATAGTTTCACAAAGAACAAAAGTAATAAGCCAGCTTTAGTGGGATTCACAGCCCCGCCTTCAGTCCTAAGAGTGATACGCTAAAGTAACAGAGAGGGATCGCAGATATCTGACTTTCATTTTCACTTAGAACAAATGCATAGCCCTTCTGTGGTGAGACCAAGGACCAACATAATTTATCCAACACAAATGGCTGAAAGGCGTTCAGTCAGGCACTCAGAAAAGCTGAATATTTCCCAGTGTGCAGCAGCAGCGGCATGATTTCTGAACTAATCTGTGGAGATAATACACATTCAAGCTGGACTAAGACGTTGACATACATCGCAGAACTGCAGCAGGATCACATGTTTTAAAATGACCAGTTCTAATAGGTTGGAATCTGTCTCCTGCACAGATGAAATGTCTGGTTGTTTTTTATTCATCATGTGTGAAGCCCACACCTGCTGCAAGGGCAAATGTGATCATTTGAAAACATTTTTTTAAAATAAAAAGAAATGATTGCAATAGAGCTGTTAATAATTCTAAATGTATAGCTGAGGATGATAACATGTTACTTGACTTCACTGGCAGCTCATTAATGAACAGTAAACACGTCACTGTGCGTCGCAGAAACACCCAAACAACAAAACAGTTAACTGTGGTCACTTTGAGCTGGCTTCAAGCTTTGACCCCAACATTAAAACTAAAACACACCGCCCGGACTAACAGGAGGAACAACAAACATCTAACTCTCTGCCGGTCACAAATCACTGTGTTGGGTAGTTGGACAGGCCGACATGCTTCAGCTTCTAAGTTTACAACATGTTCACTGACACCCTGGAAATCTCAGCAACTGCAATAAACAGTCAGATTTTTTTTTCTCTGCTGAACTAATATTTCTGGACATAGTGAGGCTTGTGACATTATAATGAAACTCTAACATGTTACCCAGTCTGACTGAGCTAACACTACCATCACTTCTGACCCACTGTGTGTGTGTGTGTGTTGGTGTCTGTATCTGCAGAGCCGCTGCCCTCTGCATTTTCTTATTTTGCTGTGTTTGTGCGTCGACCTGTGGGCAGCGGCACGTCGACTCCAGCCAGTAACGGCAGGCTCGGTGTCAGGGTGGGACTACAAAAATGTAGCAACCAGGTGCCGGGTCACAAGCAGATCGTATGAGAGGAGGGGGGCAACTTTGAATGCAACCAACAAATCCTAGTCATTACAACTTTAAGCTATGCAAGCTAACTGGATATAAATAGTGTAGAAACATGAGTCAAGCATCTTTAAAGGAGGGTCTTTTAAGTTTGTTTTAAGTTGTTTTGTTAGTTTGTGACATGTCAGATGTATAAATGAAGAGATTTACAGCATTATTGAGCTGCATAAAAATGATATTTTTAGATAAGGTGCATGATCTGTTCTGAATGTGGGATTAAAAGTCAACATTTTTCTTCCTTTGCTGGCTCAGTTTTGACCTTTTTTTCATTTATGGTGATCCAAGTACAGAAGCCCAGAACAGCTGTTCTTGCTATTACTTTCTTTAGTGCTGCTATCACAAGATTACTGAGATCAATTATTTTGTTATCTGGAGATAACAAAGCCCTTTTTGTGAAAACGAGATCGTTTATCTCATTATCATTATGATAAAAAGATAATTCTGGAGAACACCAAAATGAGTGTCTGGTTTGTTTGACCGCCACTAAATTTAACCTTCAAGATCACTGTGATGACTGTCAGGGAGGATCCACAACAACAATAATTAAGAACTAAATGTGGAGTTTGGTTTGTTGCACTCATTTAAATTGAGCAGTCAGTTTTGTTTTATAGTCTCCAAAGATGAGAGGTTGACCCATCTCTCTGTATATAAAGCTGACATATATACATTACATAGAAACAATGAGGGCATTGGTGAGGTCACTTTGTTTGCTGTGAGACTTGCAAGCTTGTCCCACTGTACATAATGACCCCACACATCTCCACAGAGCCACACAGATACCTGTAGGTGGAAACTAACTGGAAATAAACACAGAAACATTATGCAGTAAGAGGAAATTACCTTCCATTTTCTCATGATAACAGGATAATTATAACATTGTTTCAAAATAAAAAAGCTTGATTTATCAAGATCATTTCTATAAAGACATTAAAAATCTTCCATACTCCTGACTGTATTGAAGAGAAATATTCAATTCTATCTCTTTGACATTAGCTGAAACTCCAAGGCAGCTGCCTCTTTTAAACCTTGGAAACAAATTAAAAAAATCCTCTAAGAGAAAGCATGTGACTAAATGTAATTATATAAAGTCACATAGCTCAGTGCACTAAATTGTTCTCCTGACTCGTGTTTTCTTTGTATGTGCTTTTGTTTTGTTTTGTTTTTTATTTATGTCTCCAGCACTGTATAACATACATCTTTCTAAATGATCTCGAGGTAACCTGTTTAATGTTTGCATGTAAGTAGATTTAGCCAAAATCAGTTGAGGAAAGTCAGTGAGTATAACTTGAGCGGAGTGCTTCAACTTGTGCAGGTTATTTTGGGACTCCCTCCACCTCTGGTTTCTGTCAGAGAAATCTGTTTATCCAGAGGCCAGTCGCAAGTTTCCATTTTCTCACCGGTTATCACTGTACTGTGGATGCTTGGAGTCTGTGGAGAGCAGTGGCAGCACATCATTACCTGATGCCTGACTCAGTAACTGTGAGCACTGGGAAAGATTTACGGAGCCTGGACTTTCCCTGTTTGGTGCATTTTAGTTTGAGGTGAAATTCACTACAGCGTGTTGCTTGAAACACACAGTTGATTAATGTAGAGTCAATATGGTGTGAACACTCACAGCTTTCTCGTGATGCTGTGAGCAATTCTCAGAAATGGGAAGTAAAAAATTTATTACATTCAATCTGTCCATATGCGTTTACATGAGTCAGTTCCAGGTACAGGTCACCATGGTAATGGGGTCCTATGGTGTTTTTATGTGTGTTTTATGTGTGTTAAGTATGGTGAGGAGGGAAGCTGTATACAAGCTGATCACAGAGTTAGGACTTACATGGTAACATTTGATGATTAAGTGTCAAAGCCAGAGTAATCTACAGTATTTTGACGTTTAAACTGTCTGTCCACTTTGAGCCATTTGC
Source organism: Amniataba percoides (assembly GCA_037176925.1). Lineage (NCBI taxonomy): Eukaryota > Metazoa > Chordata > Actinopteri > Centrarchiformes > Terapontidae > Amniataba > Amniataba percoides. The sequence goes on from JBAJHX010000067.1 coordinate 2,267,359, forward strand.
CAGTTGTCTGACCGTCTCACACTAACATGGTACAGTCTAGTACGAAGATCTTGGAGACTAAAACCTGATTAAAGACTTAGATTTTAACACCCGGCATTTCCTGAAAAGGCAGCTGTGCCTCACTTTAACACGCTCCTTCCTCCTCCTGTGTGGTAATCACTTGTCTTGTGCGAGAGGGTAAATGTGTGTGCGCATGGATGATCTCACGTAAGCTCACCAAGGGGCTTCACCCGCTTCATCCTCACTGACCATCTCCCACAGAGCCATCTGGCACCTTTTTTCAGATGACGGAGGACTACTCGCTATCTGCCTGCTGGTTTATTTGAATGAGTGTGTGTCAACGTGTGACTGCCTGTGTGCGCACTGAACCGAGCAGCAGTCCTCCAGTATTAAACATGCAAACACCACCATGGTGTGATTTATTGATCTCATCTTTTATCTCACAGTGCAACCTGGATGCTCCGGTGACCCAGCGTGTGCACATTTTTTCACCAGGCTCTGTTTATTCATTTGTTTGTTTAGTTTGACAGGTAAACAAATGTGGGAAAGCCTCCGGTCCCCCGGAAGCAGTGTTTCCATTTGTTAGTATGTAATCAAATCATGCACACAGATGTGTGTTATTGAATCTTTTATAGGCCTATAAATATTCACTGATGATTATCCAGCACCATTTCTTGATGATAATTCAGAGAAATTTGTTTGTGAAATGTTTGTGTTGCAATAAATATTTCAAGTCCTAATAACCCCTCATGTGCTTTGGTTTGTGGGTGTAGTTTCAATCCAGCATGAAAATAACCTTTACACAATACCAGCATGGTTGTTGTGTTAAGGTCTACCGCTTCACACTCAGTTTGCAGATCTAATTTTAGCCCTCACTTGCTTTTTCCCCTTTGAGGATCAAGGTTTTGCCGTGGGGGTGATGGTAGTATAAACAGTTCTAAATACAGTAGTTAAGCTACTGTATGATAACAGAGTAGCAGCACGGTACTTGATGTTTCCGTGACAGATTTGTTAAGCATGAGAAATGATTACTTGAGACATATTGTGTCCCCCTGAGAAAAACTGTCCTATTTCTTTGATCTGAATTTATTTTATACTTTCTATTTATTTTCCTGGCCCAAGCTTTTGATTCCCCGCAGCCTGACATTATGGGCCTGAGTGGGAATTACTAAGACTGGAGAAAAACTATTATTAACCCCACAGAAATCCAAGAGTCCTCTCTATGCCACGGATTATTTTTCTGTTTTTACTTTGGGGGAAGGGGGGGCACGGGGCAAGATGCTGCCATGGAGAATTTTGTGTGACAGAAGCTCTCAGTTTGCCTGTCTATCACTTTGTAAGACGTGAGACATGAGGGATATAAATACACCGCCTACATACCCTTGTCCCCATCCTTCGCCAGTCTTCTCTCACGTGGTCCCTCTGATTGCGCACCGCCTGCTTCCCATGGCCCCTCATGGAGGCTGGAGGTCCGTCTGAGTGCTGGGAGTGCTTCGCCCTCCATGGCTCTGATAAGGACCTCAAAATAGCCAAACGCTCCATCATTCTCAAATTGGCCAACTACTGCAGTGTAATGAGCAAAACCTCCGACAGGACAGATGCAGCACTTTTATTGCATTACGTTTGTCTTCTTTTCTGTCTCCAGTTCTGCGGGGCGATGTGCACCGAGGCGATGTGACGCATCTGTAAAATGGCAGGCCAGCAGACGCACCGGCAGATTAATTTGATTGATTATGGGAATTATACCTTTCAGCAGGGATGTAACCTTGCAGCACGGAGCTGTTCAGTTGGGTCTCTGCATCCATGTCTAGTTTGCTGGTCAAACAAATATCTTGGCCGTGTAGACAGACAAGCTGCACGGCACACACTGATGCAGTGACCCAGATCAAACACCTGGGGCCAAAATGGAAAAGACTGCACAGAAAAAATACTTCTTCTGTCAAAAGAGGGGAATCTATTATGTTCTGACCATTTTATTTTTTCATATTCCAGATGGGGGACTTTTTGCCGTTACTCAAAGTAAAATCAATTATTAAACAGTAAATTGCTGGTGTATTTTCTATCTGCATGAGGTGTGTGTAAACTTGGCATTATTGCAGATCATTTTGGTCATATATGTTGACCAAACAGGATTTTGAATTATCCTTTCACTGTCACCTGCAAAGACTGGAAGGTTCCAGTGTTTCATTTTCTTATATCGTTACTCAAGTTTGATGAATAATACATGCTCTTCTAACCAGAGCAATATCACTCACTGCACAATTTTCAACGACTTTATAAGTCATGATTATTTGTGCCAGTCCTTCTTATGCTCTATTTTTAAGGTAAAATGAGTGGGATAAAAAAAAGAAGAAGAAAAAACAGAACAGGTGACTGGTAATATAAAAAATGCAAAGCTGATTGTAGGCGTGTGTACATCATGAAGTGGGATGTATGACTGCCACTAACCCATACAGCTACCAAGCTTACATCCAGACAAAAATAGTCAGTCCCCACACATCAGTCAGTTCTGAAATCTGAAGCAGCAACATGCATTTACTTCAGAGAGGTGAAACCAAAAGTAAATAAGTGTAGAAATACAGCGATGGCAGATGCTTCCATGCAGACTGTGAGAGGTCAGTGAATGGTTTGAGGATAAAAATGATGTGACTCATATACTGTGACCTTCACAGTTACCACATCTTAACCCCACAAAACACCTATGAGAGATCTGGGAGAAAAGTGTTAGACTGTGTAGTCCACCACCACCAAACACCACATGAGGGAATATCTTGGAAGAAAAGTGCTCCAGACAGAGTTAGCTTAACTTTGAATGGACTGCCATGCACACAATGATGAATACATTCAGGGTGACTTATAACTTTGGCTTTGACATAACCTCAGGTGGCATCATCAGTAAAAGTTGTAATTTGTCTAATATTTTTGTTTAATGAAGATAGAAAAAGTCCAGTGGGCCTGAGGCTGATGAGCTCGAGAAGACTAGAAGTCTTGTTAGTTTGTCACTGGAAGGTCTGAATGGAATTCAGTGTTTTCTGCCCTGCAGTTCTCAAAGACACCTTTCAAACTCTGATTCAAACAGCTGCTGTTGAGTTGGTGACAACACTGCAGGGACTCAACAGCTTTATACACTGTTTCATGCTTTCTGCTGCCGTGTCATCTTCAGCTAAATGTTTTCACTTGTGGCTCTCCCTCTGCTGTCTTCGTAGCAGAAATCACGCGACAGCTCTTTTTTTTGGCATTATGTGCCTGTCTGTGCTCGCCCTTGGTCAAATTACTTCAAAACATCATGACACAATATGAGGAGGAAAAGGAGACACGTTATGATATGTAAAACTATCAATTTTTCAATACACCTCGCAACACGAGCCCCAACAAACCACAGGAGAGGCAATAAATAAAATGAAATGGAGATCTGGCAGACAGCCGCCTGAATAACTGACAACTTCGCTCCCTCAGGCAAAAACCCAGAAGAAAGGTTTCATTTTTCTCAAAAATATGCTTGCAGAGTGCAAAAAGTCCTGAAGTATTAATGTGTGGTGCAAAAATGACGGTACGCCTCCAGAGTCAGAGTCAGTAAGCCAAACATTTACAAAATGAAGCAGGCCGTCAAGCTCATTGGCTGGAAGTGTGGGACACACATAATACACAACACCTCTGAGGGAAGGAGAGATGTTAGCGAGGCTGCATCATGTGAAAAAGCATGTCAGCCTGAGTTAACATATGACTGAATCACTCAGCTCCTGAATCTTTATCAATCAGGGGCCTCTGTGTGTGTGTGAAGAGCTGGATCAGCAAACTCCACGGGGCTTTGACAGCCGGCGCCGCTGCCTGCTCCTTTATTAGCACCGCGATGGCTTCACAGCAGCAGCGATCAATAATAGCTAAACTTTAGAGGCATGTATTTCTGTCTCAACCTCCTCTTCTGTGTTGCTCATTGATGCGACGTTACCTGTATCTGCACAAATAGATTTCTGCATAGACACCACAACTTCAACCGCACTACAGGCAGTTATTTTTGCAAAGAACACTGAATGGATACACACTGCAGAGAGTTGAAAGCGATGGAGAAGAAGTTAATGATGCCGTCCTCTCAGTCATCTTTGTCTGCAAGTATGTTTCAGAGCACCGTGTGATTTCATGACGGAGGCTGACAGCCAGCAAGGATGACTACATGAATCAGGCTGCTATCCTCAACCTTCTGTCAGGTCATTCTCCACTTTAAGAGATGTTTCTAAACTTGTGAAAACTGGTGTCAGCAGCAGTTATTTAATATGTCAAAGCAGGAAAAAATCACAGCTGAAATTGAGTACTTTAATTTTTCATTTCAAGATTTCAAGAATTTATTGTCATGTGCACAACAATATACCTCAGACAATCATTGGCAATGAAATTCTTAAATCTTAAATCTCCCTAAAACAATGCTCAAACACATTAATAAGAATAGAAACACTCAACAAAAAAAGAAATTAAACAAATAGAAATAAAAAATAGTACTAGAGTAATAAATTAAATATAGAAATATAAAAATATATATCATAGCTAAATTATATTATATATTATTATTATATTGTATTATAACTAAATGTGAATTTTAAAACTAAGTAAATATACAGCTAAACAGAGATACACAATAGAATACACAGTGAGGGTTATGTTGGATGTTTTTTTCACAGGCTGCAGGCACAGACACATTGCTGTCTGCATTCAGCTTTGGTTGGCAGGTTTCAGGGCTCTGCTCGCTCACTCACTGATAAAGCTTACTGGCATACTCACACTTGTGATTTTCATGCTTTGACAAGTCAACATGTGTTTCTGTTTTGTATGGAGATACAATCCTGTCTGTGATAATAATAACATTTATAAACAGATACTGATGGCAAGTACATTTTGAAGGAAACATCATGCAGACCAGATCCATCAAACAACCATCTTTCTAAAACCCAAACAAGTGTCTGTGTTACCTAAATATAACAACAGACCGGAGCCATGACGGGAACCCTCCCTGGTATCTAGAGTCAAAGTACTGCACTTTGTACACCCCCATGTCTCCGGTGTAGTGTGTAAATGTGGTGCTTTTTTCAGCTGTGAGAAATCTGCCTCTGAACACAATCCAGGCAAGGTTTCAGTTACCAACAATTGCTTTGGACTCTCCTGCGAGATTCCTTTGAAATGAATGTGGGGTTCAGTAAGTTATCAGGAGTGTGTAAGACAAAAATGCATTCTCAGTGCCAAATGTATTTCAGATGAAAGTAAGCCACGATTTACTGGCATGGTCAAAACATCACATTCTCGACACATGTCTGACCAGATGTTTCATTACATTCCGCCAACTGTTGGCAAAAGAACAAGAATCCAACAAGTGTGAGTTTATCTGCTTCCACTGAAACCAGTTCAGTATCATAATGAGGGCAGAGGTGTTAGCTGATTCACTTCATCGCTTTCTTGGACACGGTTGCTACGAGCAGTAGATTCTGGCAGATCTGTATGATGAATGTTGCCAGACTTGGACCAGAGGTGGTACTTCATATTAAATAAATGTTTATGAAGCTGACTCACATGAGGATTCCTCCAAATGAAGCTCTGTGTACACTGATAAAATAGTATCTATGAACCCTGTGAATGATTTTTATTTTAGCAGCAGTGTTGGTCATCAAGCCTTCAATTTAATATTTCTCTTTTTTCAGTACAGATTATTACCAAATTCCCATTAGCCTTATCATTTTTCCATTTTTCCCCAGACATACACAGGAAGAAACACATGTAAATGTCTATTTCATGTTTAGCTGGAGAACAGTTTTCAGCTACAGAGTAAAAGTTTAATGAAATTCAGCTTTTGAATTGTGAAAACTCATGAAGGCACCCACCACCACTTGGGGATTTCTGTAAACACACTGATCTTCCAGCACCATAAATGTTTGCTGCAGATACTAACAGTGCTGGTGAATGTTGACACTTATTCAAGCCAAGCAAGACGAGGGGATCTCTCTTCGTTCTCTGCGAATGGGCCAAGGTGTCCATCTGGTATCTGAGAAGCTGCACATCCGAGCCGTGGGTCCAGTCACAACACTGCAGTCTGTTCGATTACTGTGGGAACCTCCAAGTGGAGAGGCGAGATGTAGGCTAGTGCGAGGGGAGAAACTAATGGCTCGCCTGGGGTGAGAGAACGGCAGAAGGCTTTGCTTGTGTGCAGTCTGGTGGTACACATGTCTCAGTTTGGCTGTAATGAGGACACCACAGAGTTACGGTCTGTAGTGTTTACAGAGCCTGGTGCACCTCAAGGACACAAAGAGCTAACCAAACAACCCTCCCCCCCCTCCGCCCTTACATTTCCATGAGCAGACCAGTGAAGTTTGAATTTCCAAATACAGTGATGTACACCAGCCCATCGATTATCTAAGCAGCCTGAGCAGCATGATCACATTTTCTGAAGTCAGATACTTCCAGATGGCTTCCTTATCAAATCAACCTAGCAATTCTTCAGGTAGTTATTTTCTATGTTTCACAAGAGTTGTTTTACAGTCACAGGTAGACAAATGGTTTTATAGTTTCAAGTGACTGGTGAAATAGTTCATGGATTTGTTTGTTGTTGGTGTGACCATTCCCGAGCTCCTCAAGTCAGAAATGCTCATGAGTTGCCCTGTGAGGCTGTAAGGCCACTGACTCCGCAGGTAGTGCATTCATCATCTTAATTCAGCACAATAAAATGGTGACATTGGTTCATTAGTACAGCTAACAGAGACTAATGTTGTTCATTTTACAGGTATTAAATAGAAGTAAGAAATCAAAGCATCCAAAAAGGAAAATAATTTGACCAGATGATGGTGCTTGAAAAAGGAATCACCAGTTATTCCCCTTCACCTTGAATGGAACATGAATGAAAACTCCAAACATGAAGCTCTGGATTACACTAAAGGAGAGCCAAGGAGAATGTTTGCCCTAAATTTCAGTTTAGCTATCCATGTAATAGACGTTGAGATGTTTCAGTGTGGACCAAAGTGGTAGTAAAAATAGAAAAATTGTGCTTCTACTTGACGTAGAATATCTTCATTTGAAAATGTTCCGACAGGATGCATCAACACAACACATTACTACTGTTTGTGTGTTGAAAAAATGCAAGAGGTCCTCAAAAACACTCACTATTGTTTTATTAAATCCTGGGTTAATGCATTGCTCGACATCTCTTGCTCCCCCTGTCTGTCCAATTCTTGACGAGTGCGGTAAAAGCGTAGGCCCGGAGAAGTAAGAAATAAAAAGATTTGCGAACACAACTTGAGTTTGAGTGAATGGAGAAAAGAGGGGGGAGTGTTGTTCTAAGTGCTGGAAGTAAATCTGAGAATTCAATAAGTCTCTAGCCACTTCTATTATTCAGAAGACACAAAGAAACACAATGAAAACAAAAGAGGCAATGTAGTGTGTATGGAGACGTGCGTGTGGATGTGTGTGTGTGTGTGTTGTAGGGTTGTACTCTTTCCCGTCCACATCACAGTGGAAAGCTTGATGCGTTTGGTGCATAATTCAGCCACGTTGTATCCGTCTACCCTACACGACATCACTGTTCTATGGAGATAACTGAAGTGTAAGAAGAGTACATGTGCAGCTATGGTATTTTCTGGGTAGATGTCTCATGGTCTACCTGTTCCCACAACTACATGAAGTATAGCGCTCCCCCAGCATCTGGAGTACTTTGTTTTGCCATAAAGATGCTTGCTTGGAATTTATTTAGACAGTTGTTTGTTTGTCAGTGCATAAAGGCCAATGTAAGAATGACATAAAAAAACAACTTTCATTTAAAACTTTTTGGTTCGGGAGAGTTTTTACTTTGGGTTTTCAGCACCTACAACCAGGTGGCCGGTCCTTGGATGGATTTCTATAAAAACCTACCAACATTCATGATCCCATGTGAATGACCCCTACTGACTTTTCCATAGTGCCATCACCAAATCAAATTCTTTCATCCAGTAAATTATCTCAACATCTGTAAAGCCATTTTAGAAGCTGTCGAGCAGCAGCGGTCAGTTTGGAATAAACACAACTGGATAGTCAGGATGAGCAGTGTAAGACGTAATTGTTGTCTATGCTGACCACTGAAGAGGTCTTTAAAAAGACAACACATAAAAAATGCAGATATGTGAGGAATTGCTGTTCTATTTCACAAGTGGTCACCTGTAATTTGGAAACTGTTGACTGTTGAGCCCTGGATAGTGGAGTCAGTTTTTAGGTTTTGAATCTTTTGAATATTTGAGTGGAAAAACTGCTGATGAGCAAAACCCACATGTTATCGTCACCTCACTGTCACCTCTTTTCATGACTTTTATGTTTTAATGACTGGGCTGCATGGTTATCTAATTCTCGGTGGATGTATAAAACAAGATCTCCCTTCTGAAACAGTTTAAGTCATTACTCATTTCAAAGAAAAACATTATTTGTGAGGGCATGTTCAGCACTGTAAGTGTTGACCTGGTGGCAGTGATGTCTGCATCTGGCAGCTCTAATAGCGGTCATTCTGAACAAAGCTGCACAGTGTCTCTTGACTCATAGTCATCGTTCATTTGCACAACAATGACCTGGAGGAGTTTATGCTTCCAGCTGTTTTTTTCACATGCAGTGATAACATTTATATCTAACTACCCTGCAAAATGCAACATAACTGTATTTTCCAACTAATACTTGAAAGACAAACTGTACATTTATTGTACACTGAATTTTAATTTGGTCGTACTGGAGGCACTGCCATGGCTTGTTCATACTGCAGGATTAACTTGGCATGACAGCAATAAAAGACTAGGGCTGGAATTTCTGGTCCATTGGGATGCCATTAGATATTACCATCTGGCTGGTTGATCCATGGATGGCTGTCTTTGTACAAAGAGATACACCAACCACGCAGGAACTATGACCACCACAGGGCCACCTTACAGCTGAATTGGTGAAATAAAAATAGAGAAATGACTATCCAAAGAGCACCACAGGCAGGATATTTGTTGATGACATATTTCAATTTGGGTGTGTCAGGGACAGAGAAATGCACTCTTCTGCATTTTATTTTACCTGGTGGTCCCATTGGAATTTAAAATACTCTGTTTGGCCTTTTAAATAGTTAAAGAATGATGTAGCCAAGATATAATCATGATAAACACTGCAGCTGTGCACAGTTAGTATAATGACATAAATATTTATGTGCAGGAACACAATTAAAGTCACAAAGGCAAATGCTAAGTCAAAAGTCACTTTGCAAACAGTAGTGAAGCAGCACATCAGCAAGACCAGTAAACAAGCTGAAATAGATTTAAGCTAAACAAAGAATAATCTCTTTCTTATTGAATCTGCCTTGAAATCCTGCGTAATCATTTTAAACTCACACAGAGAGACCAGCAGTTTGAGTTTTATATCATTTCCCCATGGGCTGTGGGAGCAGAGTACATGAAAGCCCTTTGGTCTAATTCCGTTTGCCTCGACAAGATGAGAAAAAAACTCCTCCTCTATCATACACAGTTATTTTCCACCATGTTTTCCAGACAAGAGCGCTGAAAGTAAATAGGCAGAGCCAGCCTTACAGAGAAATGTGTTCCAGTGAACACGTCAACACGTTTATAAGGTAAAATGATAGTTGAGATGTTCAGTGTCAGTAATAACCCTCAGTGCTCCACGACACACAGTCAATGTCAAACACACTGGGAGGAAGTATGCGTGTTAAGCAATGGTTTAATACAGAACAGACATAAAGGTCTCTCCTGAATTCAGGAAGAAAAAGAAACACATGTTGCTGAAGTTCAGCTCCAATTTCAGCTTCATTCTTTTTGTTTTGAATTTAATCACACACATTTAATCACATAATCACGATGGTTTTAATCATTGCTTTTGACATCAATGCACCTTTCTAACAACAGACACTTCAACATGTGGTAAGTGAAAAGCACAGGTTTAATTAATCCCATGAATCACCTGGTATAGCTCACACAGCCTCCTCTTGGCCACTTCAAACCACAGATTCTTTCATGTTATTAGTTCCATGCGTGCCATGATAAATCAAAGTGAGTGCCATTATAAATGATTATTGTACTTTAGAATCATGACACCTTAAAGAAAACAGAACTTGATTATTCATCACACTAGCACATCATATAGTTATATTTCCATCATTTTTGGATATTGAAATTACTCAGACTGAGCTTACATTGAAGTAAAGATGTCTGGGATTGTGTTATATGTTCAGGTTCTCAACAAAACAACTGTCGTACTGCACAATGATCAGAATGTACTGTAGCAGCAATAACATACATTCATTCTTATTTAAGGTTTTCTAGAACAATTTAAATGTTGTTGCAGGTGACATGATTAAGTTTAGAAATAAATAAGAAATACATATTAAAAATATAAAAGCTTTCATTTGGGTTTTTTTACAATACAGATTGTTTACTCTATCACACACAATCTATTGTTATGCTTGAATATGAAATTTTACAGAGATGGACAGAGAGACAATTGTGAGATACTTTTAAGAAATGTACTATTTGGAGTAAATATTACACTATCAAGTAATTGTATATTCAGATTTTAATGATCAATTATTCTTTGTAATGACATTATTTGAAGGGTTTAGTTTGCACATATAATGTACAATATTATATACTTATATTGTATTAACATCCCCTAATATTGTTTCCTTACTCTGTATCATTTTTATGGCCACAAAAAGATATTTTAATGTGGTAAATCTGCCAGCACTGGCTTATAATACAAACCTAGAGCAGAGGCAGCAGTGTGGTTAAAATAACTACACCTGATTCGTATGAATCTCGCTTGAATTACAGATTTATTTATGTGTTATGTAATACACCTCATATGCATGCTAGCATAATTAGACATAGTTCTATATTTAGACATAATTGCTGCAGTAATGAAGTATGCAGTCAGTACTGCAATCATCTTAGATTTTACTTTTTATAAATGCAGTAATTATCCAGTATTGATACACGCTTAGTGATTTTGTCAAACAGTCATGACATTAGGTTTTTATACACGGATGCAGGTGTACAACTTCTGCTGCCTGCGGTGGAACTGTTTAAAGAGGTTGAATGGTATGTCACAGGCATATTTTGAGGAGTATCCGAGGGTGCGTCAGCTGCGATCACAGAGTTAAAGCAGGGCAGAGAAGGGCTTGATGTAAGCGATGCATGTCATTGGAGGAAGAGGCTGGAACAGATCCATGACAAAAACAGGACTTTACAAGACTGACAGTGGTCCATCATGTGAGCAGGGTAAGAGGGCCCTGGGCTGACATGGCTGCAGTGTCTGTCACTGGGCTCCGACAAATGAGCGGCCCTCCAGCCCTCAGCGGGGCTATGATTTACAGCCAGTGAAAAATGGCAAGTGAATATTTTATTGAAAGCCTGCCGTATGCAATTGGTCACAGCAATGACAGGCCGCCAGACTTTACTTTTAACATATCATACACTGGTATGGAAGTTCAGCTCTTCTGATGCATGACCACAGTAATAGCTACAGATGACTTTTTTTATATCTGCGCACAGACCAATGCGGGTGTTATTTAGCATCTTACAGTGTCAGTCAAGCTCAGCAGTGGATTTCTTGATAAAGTCTTAACACCTAACAGCTTTCATTGCCTTGCTTATAACTGTGATATTGCCCCCAGCAACATCCCTGCCCTTCTTTCTATGAAGGAACAGAGGGATGTGTTTTTTTCTTCGAACACACTCTGCTGGTCCTCTCTCTCTCTCTCTCATGTCACAGCACATGCAGGCTGCTGCCTCTCTACACTACAGGCCCACAGTAGTAAAAGCTCCCACATCGTGTCACCCATAAATTCTTTTCCGTGTGAGTGATGCTTTCGGTAGCTATGGAAACCTAACGTAATACATACCCCTCCCTCTCCTCCTCCCTCTCTCGCCCTCCCTCCCTCTCTCTCTCTCTGCCTATGTCTCTCTCCCTCCCTCCGTCCACACCAAAGCTCTTCAGGCTACTTTGCGCATGTACGCCCAGTCAAACCGAACATTGCATCGACTACCAAGATGGCGAAAACACGTCTGGCTTGCCTCCTGACTCTCCTCTCAACTCACTGTAAGTAAAAAAAAACACGCTAACTGTCCGTTTCCTCCGCAGCGTCCTCCCGGAGCGGCTCCGGCCGTCAGACGCAGTTCACTTCACTGTTTGTCCGACATGGACACTGGCGTCAGGCGAAAACAGCACAGCCTCAGCCGCAGAAGTAAGCTCGTCTGGACTCAACTAACGTTAAAGTCGAGCCGGACTGACAGCGAGAGCGCCGCGCCGGACGGGGAGTAAATGTACTTAATAATGCTGTTAACCGAAAGACAAACGTAGTCGCCATTTTTGATACAACTTATCAACATGATGCAGACCGGTCGAGCTCCGCTATTGTTGGTCCGCCGCTCAGCCTCCGTCGCTCTGTGTGAAGCACAGAGAGATAAAATGAATAAAAGTGAGCGGATGGAGCGGCTCTGGAGCTCAGGGGGACAAAGTAGCCCCCATCTTCTGCCCTCACATCACTTCAGTCAGCGGAAGTCCGCTGAGCCGCCACGTTTCTCTGCTCGCTCCTCAAAAAGTTTGAGCCTCTCAAGTTTTGTTTTTTTTTTGTTTGTTTTTCGGTGGGGGAGACTTTGACTTGGTGAATTAAACATGCATTAAGGCAGCGTGCTGGCCCGCGCCGTTAACTATTTAAGCCGTGGATGTGGCGGAGATGTTGGAGGTAGTGATGCGAGATAACGGTTTTTTTCCTGCGGCGGAGTAAAGCAGGCTGACCGCGGGAGGAGCCAGCCAGGCCGCCGAGGGTCCTCTGCCCCCCCTGCTCCTCCTCCACCTCCACCTCCTCCTCCCCCCGCCGGACGCTTTCAGACAGCAGCGGGGCCGAGCCGAGCTGCCCGACAAAGACCGCCGTCGGAAAATCAATTCGTCTCGGTTCTCCGTCCTGAGTCCGCCCGCAACTCCTCCGCCGCGGTGCTGAGGCTCCGAGCGAGAAACACACACCTGTGAGAGCGCGCACACTCACACACACGCACACACACACACACACACCAGAGCCGGATGATCAGTGATTTAAATCCGATGTGCAGCTCTGTGTGATAAAGAAACAAGTGAGGTTTTAATCACCGTGCGCGTTAAAGAGCAGCCACTTGTTGCTGTGGACGGATCTTCACTCCCAAACTGTGATGTGAAAGCTGCTCATTACATACTGTCAGCTCCGAGAGATGTTCTTCTGGTTGAAATAGTGTAGCATTATTAATAAAATGCAGTGATTTAGCCCTCATCACTGCATCCCACAGACCGTATCCTGTGTCTGCTTTCATTTGGGGAATAGGTTCAAACCTCGCTTTGGATCAGAGTTATATGCGAGGATGCTGGTTTGAAATCTAAGAGGTCATTTTGTTTTTTTCTAAGTGCAAATATTTTTGAGATTTGAGAGACAGGACAAAGTTTTTGTCTTTTCTCCTGAACATCTGTGGTTTGATAATATTTTTATCGCGTCAGTTCGGCACAAATGTGGTGCTTGTTTTTCTCTTGTGTCCCCTTCGAATCAGCAAGGTGTGAGAGGACAGACGTACAGATCAAAGGGAAGCACAGACATAGGAGCCTCTTGTGATCTTTCAAGTGTGTGAATTGGCTTATTCTCTTTGCTTTAATTAGGAATAGCAGCAGAGCATGTTTGAAATCTGTTGCTGTAGTAAAAGGCACTGTCTCTCTTGACATACCTCAGGGTTGTGTGTTGACTTTTTCTTTTTTTGTTTTTTCAAGCAATACATTTCAAAGTCAGCACTCTTAATGACGTTCCCTTGAGTAAAAATGTGACAGGGCATGGCAGCAGTACAATTGACATTTTCGGGGGGGCAGTGAGCTGGTGAAGATTTAAGAATTTTCTTTTGTCTTGCCTGGACAGAGCTTAACCATGTGGCCGACTGGCTCCCGGCCAGCATCGCCACTGTCTTTAGGAGCAGGACAGATCTGGCTAGACTAAAGCTGGCTCCGAGCCGTGCTATGAATTACTGCTCGATGCTGATAGGCACTGCTTACTAATAGGTACTGACTGTAATTTAGAGCGTCTCTTGTATTTTGTAAAAGCTCTGCTCCAGATACAGTTCTGGATGTTTCACAAAGCGAATGCAAAAATTCTGAGAGGGATGATTGTGTCATTTGCTTCGCTTCTTGTTCTGTAGGTCACACCCTGCGTTATTTCTGAGTCTGTGAGATGTGCTTGTTATTTTCAATTCATGACATTCTTCGGGTAGCTATCATCTTAATGGCCACACAAACCCCAGCCACTGCAAGCGTAGGCTAAACCCAGCACGGCCGAACATGGCTGCAAATATCAGCCCAGTCATCTGTCAGTGGGGGCGAAAGACGAGGGCCATTGTTATTTTAAGTACACATGCTTACAGCAGACTTTCCATTCGGATCTAATGGAATGCATTGACATTTTCCATTGTTGGCCTCACCTGAGCTTTCACTTCAGATATTCCAGAGAAAGTGCTACGCCCTTTAAAGTGGAGATCTGCCAGACCCCTCTTGCCAAGAGCGTGGCCAAGATATGTGAGAGCTTGGAAGATGCTCAAAGTGGATTAGTGCTTAGCATATGTAAACTTTGAGATCACTGCTTTGACTCTTATGAGAAACACCTGTGGACATTGGTGCCTTATTACTGTGTTTATTAAATCGGATGGATCAGCAACAGCAAACTTTAGCTCAACAAAAAGTATAATTGTGAAAACTTGATCATTCACAGTTTACGCCTAAAAAAGAAAACCACAAAGAATGCGAATGTTGTTTCAGACTCAGTTAAGCAGTTTTCACACTTGATCAAGAGTTGAAACTGATTTCTCTTCCACGACAATTGACACTTTTATGACTTGACATTATCTTTGTTTTCACTCATGGCTGTCAGCCTAATCCAATTGTAGCCCTCTCTTTATCTGACTGGGTAAGATAAGGCAGAAAGCCGTCTACTAGATTGTTGATGAGCCCTGTGCTCTCTGCTGATAAGTCATCGCATCTCTCAGGGCTTCGAACATCCGTTTACCCACACATAGCTGGCTAGCTTATTGGCCAACCTTACATAGCACACTCCTGAAACATTTGTCTAAATTAGAGCCAAATGTCTGCACTTTTCCCATCGTTCGGCATGTGTGGCATAGCCAGCATGGCAGGAGTCGGTGTGCCCCAAGATAACTGTGGATAGTGGCTCCCTTAGGAGGTGCATGTTGTCAGATGTTTCCCTGCCCACCCAAAGCTTGTGAGCAAATGTTCAGCGCACTTTCTGAATGGCATGTACGGCCCCCGTGGGCAAGTCACATACAGTCTGACATTTTACTGCAGAGACAGTAAATGGCAGAGTAAAACAGGGACAGACAAACAGAAAGGAGTCCCTTGCTGCCAAACATTTGTTTGTTACAAGTCAGGAGTTTCTCCTCTGCAGACACCTCTGAGTGAGAGAAGTCGGTGGCATATTTCTTTTACCACAGTTGTCATCTTGGTCTCAGCTCAGATGAAACAGCAAAAAGGAATCCGGCAGTTACTGTGGGCTTGTTTCGCCTATTGCATAGCTGAGAGTTGCATAATTACTTTTAGAACATCACACAATTTTGTAATCTTTTTTTAAGTTGCTGTAGTCAGCCATGTGTATATCTGTGCAACAGCAGTCCCTCCACGGGATAAAGTCAAAGTGGCACATGGCCCTCACTGTGGAATGACCCGAAACAGCTGAGCAGGCGTGGGTGGTGGTGTTTTGAGCAGCATCGCAGGCGTAACCAGAAATATCTGCTGCGTCCCTCCCAAACCTGAGCGTGCATGTTAGCAAATGCAGCATTCCAAATAGAAAACACATGGAGGCAGAAACCTTCATATGTGCACTGACTAACAATCATAACCACCTGTTTTCCTGGGAGATAAAAGGGACCCCTGTTGATGAGCTGGCTGAGGTCAGAGCAGAAAAAGGGGGAGCTGTGAAGAAAGCTCAGCAGTGTTACTAGTTGAAGGCGTTTGGAAAACAAGCTGTGTGTGACGGTACATCTCCTGAGACACAGATCCATTTTAACTTGACACAGAGAAGGATTCATCTCCCTGTCCTACTTTTATCATTTTTTTTCACTCGCAGTAAGCTACAGCAGATGCTGAGGTTGAAAGGCAAACACTAACGTGCTCACGTTCCAGAAATGGCAATGGCATGTGCGTGCTTCAAATGTCAATAAGACTACCATGTGAAAGAACCGTCGGTCATGAGAGAAGCAACCTCCGGGCAGTACACGCTGGCCAAAAACTCCACATGAAAATGTTCTAACGGTGTCAGTGTGGAAAAATAATGTTTTAGCTGATAGTCTTGGTGAGATTTATATTCGGAGGATCAACAGGACAGGAAAAAAGAAGTTAATTGTCATCCTGTTTAGGGTAATGAGCTTTTTAGAAATAATGACTCAACCTCTAAAGACAGCTAAAGCGGTTGCCTGTTTTGACAAGACATCATTATTCGATGTTTAGGCTACTTTAGATCAACAGGATAATCTCCAAGACTGCCTCTGTAATGGCTGCCTGAGCTCAGGGCAGCACAAGAGAGGTTTCCTGTTTGATGATCTTTATCTCTGGTCACATGGTCCCTGGAGGGAGAAAGCACCATAGCACTTCTGCTTGTGTGTTTGCTGGACACTGACGGAGTACATCAATAGGTCAAAAGAGACTGCCATCGATCAAACATTGGGATGCTGTCAGCTTAGTGAAATAATTAGGGGTTTCATTAATGACGTGGCAGAGGCAATGAACTACATGTGGCTCAGCCGCTGTCGCTCTGAAAGGAAAAGGCTCGAGGCTGCGCTCCCACTGAGAGTCATAACCAGATAATCGCTCTGGATTCATCTTTTGTTTACCAGGCTGTAACAAAAGGGCAATTACTGTCTAAAAATAGCCACAAGGCAGAGTCATCTGACAAATTCAGGTGTTTGATCGCAGTTCATTCCAAACCATTGGGCCTACCAGTAAAAACATCCTATGTGCTGGAATGTGTCTGTCAGCCTCCTCAGATTTTATTTTTGTTACTTTCAGTTACAGCGAACTTTTCCTTTAATGCGCATGACAACAACAACAGTGGAAATGAAATAAAATGACAGCTCAGTCCTACAATGTCAGGTCACGTAGGGATTTTAAAGGACTAAAAATTGCAGGAACCAGACCCAGTTTAGCCCTAATATCAAACTAAAATATTAAAATCAGCTCTAAAGGTAGCCAGTATCTGGCTAAAAGCCTTGCTGCTACTTTTTGAATGGGCTGGAGACAGCAGACAGGCTTTTAAGTTTTTCCTTTTCCTTTTCCTTTCCGAGTTGACAGAGTTTCAGTAATGAAAAGAAATAAAGCAGGGGGATTTTTTGGCAAGAGGAAATATGTCTTCACAATCTCATTTATCAAAAAATATATCTGGAGGTTTTTTGTTTTTAATCTCTGTTTTTTTCTAAATTTCATTCTTTGTTTTCACAATTGTATATTTGGGTTACATGGAAACAAACTCAAGCTCTCCACCTACAGCTCGCCGAAATGTTGAGCGTAATTTCCTGCCTCTCAGTACAGGCTTAGGAAGCTGAAGAATGACTCTTGGCTGCATGCATATTTCCTGCTCTGTATTATTTCCTTAAAACATAATGACTGGGTAGTTTGGACTTAGAATTTTAAAATACTCATTTTCTCATAATTTCTTGGGGTGATAACAGATATCATTATCTTATCATCTGAGGAGAGGGACGTGTGATTAATAGCAATGCTGCAAATAAGACTGGTATCCTACTAGTTATTATTACAACAAAAACTCCCTCTGTTAATAAGCAGCAGTTGTGCTTGAAGCCCATTTCCTTTCCTTACATCTGGTAGCCTGTAATTAGGTGGTTTGCACACCTCCATCCACCTCCAGGTTTACGTCAGGCCTGCAATCTGCTACTCTGAAGGTGGCAGGGGGTGTGGATGCACCTGCCAGGCATGTGGCTATCAAAATAAAAAGCTCCTAACATCTAAGCTTAGTTTGTTAAACAATTTCAAGCTCACGCTGTGATGTCCATGTCTAAAACAAGTTCGACAGGAGGTCATGCTAATGGTTTGGGGTAAATCGGGCCAGTTTAGCAGACACTAAATGTCACATAGAGGACTCTGTGTGAGTTACTGGCATCCTCTGGGAGGCAGCGCAAAATGGGTTCAAAACAGCACAGCATAGAAATGATAGATGGGGCTTGGTCAGGGAGCGAGACCTAGACCTTGATGCTCTCAACTAAAAAATAAATAAAATGAGGAAATTATTTATTACATGCTGGCAAGTCTGGCATTTTCAGTCTCTAATACTGGAGCTTAGGAATGGCAATCAAGTTTTAAAAGCTAAAAGCCCCTTCTAATAGAAAAGGACAAAGTAATCATTTTCTTAGTGCTTAGAAACCCATGTCACAGACAGATCCTCATCTTCATCTCTTAAAAGAGGGACTCACTAGCTCCATACTTGGCAGCGCAGTTTGCAGAGAGGAGATTTCAGAGTGCTTGGGGTAAGACATGACACAGAAATCTTGGTGCTCATCCAAATGAGTTATTAGTGATGATTAACTTGTGTGTGTGTGTGTGTGTGTGTGTGTGTGTGTGTTTGTGTGTGTGTGTGCGTGCGTGTCTTTTTGTCTGTGTGCATGCCGATGCAGTCGATTTGTTGTTAGTCTTTTATTGGCTTTATTCACTATTGAGGTACAATACCTACAAAGTGCTACATCAAATCATCTGCAGTCATTCTTAACACCATCTCAAGTTCAGCTTAAAATAATATAGGACACTGCTGACTGAAGACAAATCACAAATTAGATTTTGGTTCAAATTAGTTTGCGGCATCTGCCCTAGCCTAAGCTGGGGTTTGATACTTGGATATTTTCAACTTGATGGAATTCAAATGTCACTTTGACTATTTGTGGCAAAGACGTTGTAAGACGTTACACAGAGCCACCTTTTCTGATGAGAATACTTAAACCACTATCACTACTTTCTGCTTTATGTGAAGCTACAGCCAACAGCCGCTTATATTAGCACCAAGGCTGACCACAGGAGGACACAGCTAACCTGGCACTAAAATGCTCCAAAATACCACCTAAGCTCATAAACTGACAAGTTGTATGTGGTTTGTTTAATTCTTAAGAAAACAGTGACATAAAGACAACAGGTCTCCATTATTACTATGTGATGGACTGTTTCTTGACTGGGCAGACATACAGTTAATATTTCTTTATGCAAATTCCAAATGCTTTATCATGGCTATGATGAATAGCTCTGCTGCTGTAAAACCCACCAGTACTGTCAGACGTACAGTGTGCATTCAGCTGACTGGACAAATAGAGCTGGCAGATTGTAACCAGACCATCTGACCATATGGTGTGGGGGCTATCCCTTCTGGGCCACTCAGTGGTAAATATGTTGAGATTGAGCTGGAATTGATAACACTTTTATTCTGTTTTAAAGCTTATCAAAGCAAAAATATTAGCATGAAGAAAATCCAAATGGCTCTGACCTGAATGATCCGAGGTCTATACAGTCTCTTACACCAGCGGCTTTGAGGTCAAATGGTGAAAATGTCCAGACACCAAGATGATCATGAAGATCTTCATCTGAGTGCTCTCCCCACTAAAACCTGCTCATCAGCTGTGCGAGGAGCTGTCCTCTTCAAAGCATTAGATGGAACAGGAATAAATAGTTAAAGAGAGTTGAAATGCTTGATATCCAGGAGCATTAATGGAATTTCTTGATCCTGTCAGAAAAGATCACAAATGCCTGGTTCGACCATGCTTTTTAGGCCTTGCTGTGGATCAGCTCAGCGTACACGGCACTGTTGCCACATGTGTGTGAGGGCATACTTTGGGTAAGTAAGTGCCTCAGATATTTGTCAGGATGCCAGACATAGGCGACGAGTTTGTAACACGGTTGCTGGCCCCTGTCTGGCCTCTAACAGAGGGGGCTGTGCATGTGGGTCTGCTTAGTTTTCTGTGTCATAGAAAGCAATTTAGGTGGATTTCAGCATGACTCAGTGGTTTGTCAGGCATTTGTCATCATTATAACAGGTCACTCAAAATGGCCAGGCTGCAGCCTCAGAGCTGATCAGAGACTTAAGCATTAAGTTGAGATTGTCCTATAATTTTAGCCTCAGAACCTTCATGAAGATTCAGAGTCAGTGAACCGTTGACATGAACACAACTGTCTACCAGCACTTAGTGGACCACATTATTTTCATGTATTTTCAGCTAGCCTGTTTGTGTTAAGGGATTTCTTTAATTGTTTTTGCCATTACATTAAGCCTCACATCCTCTAAGAGAGCAGAGTCATTCCCAAAATGTTCTCGTTATCTACTCTGCCATTTCCTTTCACAAGACCCCTCCATTTCCAAACTCACATTTATACAGTAGTCCTGTGACACTGAGCTTCTTTGGAGCATTATTATATTGGATTTAACAAGCCTTTAAACTGTCCTCTGTGTGTTGAAAGATCTTAAAAACAAAAAAGTCAAGTGAGAATGAAAAACTGTATTTTAGCTGCAACAAGAATATGAATATGGCCACATTCTATTTCATTGTTCACTGTGAATTACTTATTGAGAAAAAAATGCAGACAGGTCAGAAAATTAAAATGAAAAATCAAATCATGAGTAATTAAACAATCATCTTTAAAAAAAAATAACGCAACAGAACTAGAGATATCATAATGTTTTTAATTCTTTCTTCAGATTGTACACAGGTCCGATGTCCTGTAAACAGTCTTTACTGTAGTCCCGTAGTATGTTTAATGACAAAAGGCTCGACAGAAAATCCTAACTGTCTGAAATCGGCTTGGAATAATGCTGAAGAGGTTGTCTTACCTGAGAACACCAGTAGAAGACTTTCTACGCCTGAAAAACGGTCAACCTTTATAAGAAAGACCTGCCTGTTCTTCAGGTGCATGTCTAATTTCTTGATTGCTTGCAGTCTGTGTCTCGTGTTGCTCTTCTATAAAAACAAAGCCACATTTCAAAGTTATACTCTGGAACCCAAGAATACAGAGAGCACAGATGTGCGCTTCCTGAAATATTCAACATACAAAAGCAAAGAGCCAACAAATAATTTATTGAAAAAATAAAAAACAACAAGCAAAAAGCAAGAGAACAAAAGCCATTTAGTGGGCAGGGGTAAAGTTTACAGTGCACACACAAGACCTCACAATATGTGTGTGTGGGTGGTGAACAAGAGAGGAAACACGCAACAGGCCACCAACCTCTGCACCCATCACACTCCACCCCAAAGTTGAAACAGGAGCATCCTCACATTAATTGATTCTGGTTCGATCTGGTTTGAGCTAGAACAGTGATCTATGATGATGAGCCTCCCACCCCACTTCCAGAGGGAATCTGTATCTCTGTGCCCACGAGTGTCTCTCAACGGCCCCCGTCCAGCCAGCCAGTGTAATGAATCCCCCGCCTGTGCCCCCGCCCTTCCATTCCCTCGCCAGGGATCACTCATGCAGAACTGAGCGACTGTACAGTTTTATCTCAGATCATCAGTACTCAAGATCATCAGTGTTCACATCTGTGGTTTCCTTTGGGGCGATTGTTAGCGTGCTAACGTTACTCAGTGAAGAGCTGCGTTCTGCACTGAGATATGAGCTCTGAAGGACCGCTGTGGTGTGCTGGTATCCAACCTAAAGGTCCCAGTCACATCTGAGCACAACAGTCCTTATGAATAGGGCTGAACTGCTTATCCTGGTTTTATTCTGGTGAGCACACTTCCACAGAGTTCCGTGTAGCCTGAATATAACTCATGGGGGGGGGGGCAGCAGATTAGTCACTACAGTTTCTAATTGATGGAATTTTCTGCTCACGGTGACTAATGTTCACTTGGAAATAGTTAGGGAGTTATTTTTCTGACACAACTGAATCATACCTCCTCTATGCTGTATGATTTTGGCAGCCAAGAAAGGCAGAGGTAAACTCTGTGAGGTTAGGATTTCTTTACTGGATCAAGTGCTAGATGTGTGCAGGTTTTTGGTTTGTCTGCTGGTAACATCAGAATGTGCATTATAATCTGCTCAGTGAAATATTCCTGTATTTTTATCAACTGGAGAAAAAAAGATTCATTTGAAAAAACTTTGTTTTTTTTCTCATGTACATGTACATATATGTACGCCATGCTCAGCATGAAGACAACACAGAGTATTTATGTTTGACGTGAGCGGAGACAGCAGGTGAGTGAGGTCGCCAGCTGTCCTCTATTCTTACCATGAAAGCACTTTGGAACTTAGTCATTGTTTCCCGGACCAGTAGGCTGCACTGTGACTGTGTGCAGCACACCTTTACTTCCTGTGTGACTGTACACGTGGTGGCATAGTTGCCGTTAGAGTCTGGAGAAAGAATGGGAGGCAGGAAATGTTGCGCCGTTCTAACGTCTGATGCCTTTGTCTGGTATTTCCCACGGAAACCCATCAAGGATTCCTCCCCGAGCAGGTGATGGGACTGTGGCTCCAGCAGGGGGGTCAGCAGCAGGAGCCTCAGATGGTTTCCCACCCCAGCTGTTGTTTAAGCAACATTCCCGGTCCCACAGCTCAGCCAGCCTGTGCAAACCATTTGAGTCCAGAGTATGCCTTTATGCACATTTGTTGTCTGAGGGGGCTGCTTGTTGGCAAATTCTTGCTTGGATATTGGACACTTTGATGTCTCAATATTTATTTTTGTTTTTTTGACATTGTAAGCACATAATGTTCATAACCAACTGTCTGTTGAAATAAGCAAAGTGATGATTTATTCTCAGTTAAGTGTCTTGCAAAATGGGATTTGGAAGCCTGTTCTCGGTATGTGGCTTATGAATTCAGGCAACTCCACCCTTATAATTAGGAGTAATTTCAGAGATTGGAATAAACATGCAGCGAGCTACAAAGGCGTTTGTTTATGTTGTTTGAATTCTGTGAGAAGCCATTTAGTTATAGTAAATGTGTTTATCATTCTTAATTGCAGCTCCCTACAATTCAGTCTTGCTCATGATGTAAATACCTAGAACCATACTGTACATAACTGCTTATTCTGTAACTGACACATTCCACCAAGTATGTACATCAACCAGAGAGCTTTTCAAATGGGCTCCTAAACCAACACAGAGGAGAAAGTTGTGTCTCTTTTTCTAAATGATCATGCCCCTGTGCCATTACTTTCTCCATGTCTCTAGTCTTGAAAATGCAGGGGCCACTGAATGACCCCTCTCCCCTCAACCACGTCTGCCTGTCAAAGCTCATTTCACCTGTGACCAGTCATCCCCACACGGTCACACACTTTTGGCGACCTCAAATTCTGCACTCCTCCTCATGTACTCAACATTAGTGCTTACTAAGGAACAATGAAACAGTCAGAATTGCTTCCCACAGCATTATACAACATGTGGGCCAGTTGCCATAGTTTGTGAGGGGTTGCTTTAAAGGAAATCTTTGTCAGAGAGTAAATCTTTGCAGCACTGACTTGTCTGACCCTTGACGTTTGGTTTGACCATGCTGATTGACTTGAGACTTGACAAAGTCAGCAGGCGAGTGCCTTTTGTCTGATAATGTGCATATTTAAATGTAAGTAACAATTACATGCTGAGTACTCTACACACATTGAAACTCTGTTATATTGTATTTCACTTAATCAGCATCTGGAGGTTGATAGATGGGACTGATTTAGAACTCTCAGCTTTTAGTGCTAGAGACATTCACTGATCTCTGTGCAGGGTTGTGCTGAGTCAATTAGCATATTTATGTTTCTTAGAATATAGGTAGGCTAGTGTGAGAGTTACAAGTCATCAGTTGGAAAATAAATTAGAGCTCTAAATTCCCAGTTTTATTGCTAGTACAGCTGAGAAAAGAGGCTGTCTGAAATGACCATCCATCAGTGACCAGAGATACATCATGGTAGCCATCATGCTTCTGTGCATTTAGACTTCAACTACACAACATGGCTTTTGTTCTGTAGGCCCGTTAAAAGGCTGAGCTGTGGGAGGCCACTGTTTTACTGAGTAGACTGTAGAAATAGTGGGATTTGTCCCGTGCCTGCTGTTTCAGACCTGATAGCATCTTGATGACTGAGCTGAATGCTGCTGGGAGGCCCTATTATGAAGACTTTATAAGCTTCCTGCTGCCATCTCACACATTATGCTCTTGAGTGCCACAAATGTGGAGCTACACAGTTTAAGACATGAGTGAATTTGGCTACACTCTTGTTGTGTCTGTTTAATGCACTGTTACATCTGTCTGTTGGCATTCAAGCGTGGTTGGTTTGAGTAATTTAGTTACAGTGACCTTAAAGGAGATGACTACCAGTGCAGATGCATAAAAAAACCCTGAACAGTTCATGAAGTGAAGGCATGCAGGTTGGGAATACACAACTCATGAAGGCAGCTCAGAATAAAAGTCAGCAGAGACGTGTAAAAAGTTAGCACATCCCTAAAGGCTGCATCACAGAAAAGCACCCTTTCAGTTCAGCTCTTTTCAGCCCACAGCAGGCATCATTGGAGCATGCAGGAAGTGAGGCAGATTAAACCTTTTGGACCTGCTAAGTCAACACGTCTCTGCTGTGTGGTGTTGTATTATTGTTCAGTTGTCAGTTGAGCCTTAGCTCATCGTGGTCGGCTACGCTCACCATCCACGCACTCAACAATAAGCGCTTATCTCTGCAGGCTGGGGCAGAGTGGCTCAGCTGCCCCCCATCTCTCTCTCAGTGTGCTGGCCAAATGAGCATTATTAGGTAAAGGAACTGCTGGCTGGTCACAAAAAATAGACCCATGTTAATATCCCAGCATCCAGATTAGCCTGATATCTGTAGATGTGAGTGTTTCCAGATCTTTATATGTTGCAGAGGAATTATTGGTTAATCCTTTGTGACATGCTGATGGAAAGCTTTATAAAAGGGTGAATGTTTCTATGGAGGAGGTGTGTGTGTGTGTGTGTGTGTGTGTGTGTGTGTGTGTGTGTGGGGCGGGGGGGGGTGTATACAGTGTGGGGGAGGTTTTGGTGTATGTGGTTGAAAGGACAGACAGCAGAATGTTATCCAGGGATTTACCACCATGTATTATTATCTGACCGGTTCATTGTTGACTGGCAGAGAGGATATAGGTTAGTGCACAGTAGCAATGGTCAGTTTTAAAAGCCTGCCGAGTGATCGGTTTAAAATGGCGTCACAATCAGTGGACTTGTGGAATCATGAAATTATACAACCCATAAGCCACTGCCATGGCCGTACAAATGTTTATTTTCATCATGGTTGAAAAAGGCCTGTGTGGAAATTGCATTCCTAATTAGGATTAAGGAAGGGGTCAGGCAGCCTGGACTAGAATGTGAAGCATTTGCAATGAGCGCCGCTGATGCCATCTGTGCAGAGTGTGGTGAGGAGCTAATTCTGGCACTGA
This sequence comes from Amniataba percoides, assembly GCA_037176925.1. Classification (NCBI taxonomy): domain Eukaryota; kingdom Metazoa; phylum Chordata; class Actinopteri; order Centrarchiformes; family Terapontidae; genus Amniataba; species Amniataba percoides. Next base: position 2,292,771 of record JBAJHX010000067.1, read on the forward strand.
GTGTGGCGCGTTTTTACACAGATTTTTGTGCTAGCAACTCCAGTTTAAGCACAGGATTTGACTCTGCATCCTGAAAAACTGTTGCAGCGGGTTGAATTAGCCCCCCCACCTCCTCCTGTTAGATCTCCCTTTAAGCTGACGCCATGGAGCTCCCCAATTCATGTGGACACCCAACATGTGTGGCATGTCAGATTGTTCGCATAACAGAGATGCTGCGCCAGGGGAGGCCCGCGCACCCTCTTGGCCTTATGCTTCGATCTGTTTTGACAGGGCGTTCTCACTGTCTCCCTCAAGAGGCTGACCTGGGCAAGAAAAACGAGCGGCCAAGTATTTCATCATGAAGTATGGTCGTGGTTTCCTTTGGGTGGCTGTGAAAGGAAGGGAGATCTTCCGCTGCTTACGCCTCTTACCTGCGAGGGATCCCAATTACCAGACTGTGGGGGCTCTGGCTGGTGCTGACAGTCTCTATAAATAGTGCCAGGGCATGTGAATGCCAACCTGTTCTCCCTCAAGCAGTGAACAGTTCATGATGGTTGGATGTCATTGTCCACATCATCATTAAACTGCAGAAATCCAAAACCAACATAGCATCTGCCATGTATCACCACTTATAGGCTGGTTATCTCTGTTCTAGACAGACCTTGTTTTAGATATTGTATTGGCTTTGTCAGTGATACCATAGGACAGTTTTCTTTGAAAACAACATAAAATCACACACTAGATGTAAACGCAAAGGGATCGTGATAGTTTTCTAATGGTGTTTAGGTTCCTATATTATGACTGTAAAACAGAGCTGATATGATTGCACAGGCGACAGACAGTCATGCTGCTAATAATTCATGTTTGACAGCGAGAGAAGGAGGCACAGTGTTTCAGCAGAGAGTGCAATACTGGAATTACACCGCATCTCAAATATAACTCTATGGAGTATCATGTTTTCCATGAGGATGTCCTGACCGGATCTTTGCTCAAGAGATTTCACTCTGCACTTCTACGATGCATGTGGTCGATGGGTATTGTGTCTTTAGTCACAATACCCATCAACCATTATTCTGCTTAATTAAGCATTCATTCACTCCTACTGCCTGAAACTGTGTCACAAAACAAAGGTCTCCATTGGAATGCATGACGGCTGGGACCATGTGAAGAGGCAGTGTGACACCAAACAACAGTACTATTTTTATACAGCAACCAGGATCTGATTATCTCAGGGCCAAGCTGTTTCACATGACTTAATGAATGAATAATATTGTCACTGAAGATCATTCAGTGAATATCAGTCTCTGTTAAATGCTTTATTGTGAGGAGCAGCTTTGGCAGAAAGAGAGGATACTCGGATAAAGAACGGCGGCCTCGTGTTTAAAAGAACTTGCACACCGGCTGTTTATGTGACACTTTTTGAGAAGTGCAAACATTTTCTGTAATGTGCATCAGTGTTGCAGCAGGGAGTATGAGATCTCTCTAAACAACGGAACAAGATTTAAAGAGATTGTTTATTCCAACTACAATTACGTGTTGTAATTGTGTTAGGAATGACTGTGACATAGATAAACTTTGCTTCAGATAAAGAAATTGACTCACATGATTGAAGGAGTATTTTTAGCCATATGTGCATCTTTTCTAAACAGACATTTACTGACTGTGGCATGTGTGAAGTGCTGGCTCAAACAGTGACTGGCATCGTGGCCAGTGAAAGGCACTCCGTTTAAGGTGGAAGGGGGAAAGTTGATTTTCCTACTCCGTGGTTCAGTCCTGTGAGCTAGTCGCACTTAGCTTTAGGTCAAAGTGAGAGCAGGCCAGATGTAGACGCTAACACTGACACAAAGTGACAGGTTCCCAGGCATTCAGTGACACCATCGGCTCCTCCCCTACCCCCCCTCCATCCTCTCATTGGTTCAGGCCTAGCACTTGACCCTGCCTGGATCACAGGGCTCACTAGCAGCAAGGCACATGGTTGCCCGAGCCTTACTGGGCTCACAGATCATGGCCTGCAGCAGTCTCATATGTAAATGCAGAATAAATGAATACATAAGAAGCCCTTGTGGGGAAAGCTGAACCATGTTTCAGTACACCTGGAAAAGATAGGATGCATTTGAATCAACTCCTGATACTGGGATACAACTTTTAGTCAGACAGAATGAGTTTATCCACCAGGGGTAGGATGGTTGGTGGAAAAAAGAGGCTGTCTGGGACATCACCCTGAATCCAGGATAAACTTGAACACTGTGAGTCCTCCCCACTTCATTTAATTTAAATGCAGCCTTTTAAATAATAAAAATGAACTTTGTTTATTCCACTATGTACACTCTCCTTTGTACATGCGTGTGTCTCTCCTTTAATTGAGCTTTTTACTTTGCTCCTGTGCTTATTAAAGCTGATTGTATGCAGACTACTTAGCATTCTGAACACAACACTAGTCTGACCACTTTCATCTTTGAACATTATAATTCTGCAGGCTGTATGCCACTTGGCCACAGGAAGAAGCACTGTGACTGGGTTAATCCACCCAACATGCTGGATGCTGCACTCTCAGTAAAAGGAATATTTTGGTGTGTTGGGAAGTATGCTTATTAGCTCTCTTACAGAGTAGAGGAGAGAAGATGATACCACAGTGATATCTGTACGGAAACACAAAGCTACCGCCAGCAGCCAGTTGTCTCAGAGTGGCACACAGACTGGGAACAAGGTGAAAGATGTGCCTGCCAGCACCTCTACAGCTTGTTATTTCACACGTTTAATCTATTTTAAACTATTTGTAATCAACCAAAATGGTTGATGTTGACCATTCACATCAAAGATGGAAACTGTTTCCAACTCCTTACAGGGAACCTTTTCAAACTATGACCCAAATAGCGGCATGCTGTTGAAAGCAAACCATGACTTTAGTGGACCACTCCACCCCTGTTCAGCATGTGATACATTTATATGGAGGTTTAATATAGCTGCATATTTTACATACACTTGAAGTTTGCTGCTCCCACAGTGGCAAGCTAAAACATGGTGACATTTTCTTAGCAGCTGAAGGAGCATCTGACTCTTTTATATGGCTTCCCTTTATTTTAATCACTATTCTTGTACGTTTTCCTGGACTTTATCCTTTTGGCACAATTTTTAGACATCAGATTGACAATTCTGCCAGAGGCTCTTTGACTCGTGAAATAGAATATAGACTATTAACATGACAACAAAAATGGCTTATGCTTGTGTCATAGATCATTTTGTAGTTCCGCTCAAGCTCAGAGAAGCAAAAGTCTGTTGTTGAAAGCTCCTATTTGTATTATAAAAAAGACTAACCAATAGAAGGGGATTTCCCCAGTCGATCAGACAAAGAGATTACTCATCCTGAAATCTTATCATGTTTTATTTCATCTCATGAATAGTGTCCCTGTGGGAATCTGAATTGTCCATGAGTTTCAGTGCTATCACAGCACACACACCAGGGAGGTAAAAGTAGGTGTGAGTGGGGGAGTTGGACACACACTTTGAGTCTGACACTGGTGGATGGCCACAGCTGTTATAATACAACCTGGGGTCTGCTCTCCCTGCCAGCTCAGCCCTAAAACCTGCCTCCCCCGTTGTCATTATGTCATGAGACTACTGTTTTCATGGTAGAAGACTTCTGATGGCTGTTAAGTGACTTTCTCCCACAGCCACAAAAACAGGTGGGATCCTGTCTGGTGCTGGTCACAGGTGGGAGGAAAGGAGCTGACAAGTAAGACAGAAAGGGAATCCAGTTACTATGGAAATATCACCAATATTGCTATGGGAACTGGAGCACCACAGCACGCTTTGTCTAGGATCTAGCTGTAATCGTCTCTCAGAAAGAAGCTTATGGTAATATGTGATGCTCTTATGAATTAATTTGTCAGGCTTTGTGTCCCAGCTGACATCATAGACTTTTATCAAATGGAAATTAGCGTCTCCTCAGGGTAAAGCATGCAAGACATGAGAGTGCTTCAGCAATACACTTTTTTCAACTTTTTGCTTGCCTCCAGTTAAAGGGCAGTTTCACGAATGACTCACAAGCCCATCATTTTGTTTAGAACTTGGCCTCATATAATATTCCACATGAAGACCATTAGATATTTATATATAGTTAGTGGTCTAGTATTTATATATCATATATTATTCTTTTATTTTTAATTCAGTTGTCCACACCAGTGGCATTGTTTTATTCCTTGCTCCTTTCAACTTTTCCTTTCGACATGAGCCTTTCCTGGCTTGACTGTATTGTGCTCGGGGCACACATTGAACTTTTGAGTTTGTGAGTGCAGTGCCAAAAACTCACATAAACATTTACACCCCTTAAAAGATGTTGTGTGTGTGCTTTCAGCAGAGAAATCCCAACAGAGACTCCTTAAATGGATGTACAAGTGAAAGCCCCCAGGAGACCTTGCAACCTTTTAATACTGCATGAATGGTGAAGGGTCGGTCTTTATCCATCTCTCTGAGCCTCCTAAAGGTGCAGGTCATCTAGTCACCCTCAGGGCTTTAATCACAGGAGGGAGCTAATCATTGTAAGTTAAACATCTTCAGTTTTGTAGAACTTAGATATGGCATCCTGGACACAATTTCTTTTATTTTACTTTATTTGGCACTAAAAGACTATTCAATCAATGAAGAAAACAATGGTGGATTAGAAACTGATGACATTAATTGTTAGTGGTAGCCCTGTAGTAACCTGAAGATTGGATGTTGTGTTGTGTGGACATAACCAGTGAAAACTGTCAGTCCTGTTAGTAAATGTCCAGAAATAGTTAAAATAGAAATAATAGAAGACAGTTTTTATAATAACCTGGACCTGTACATTTACACGTTCACAATTTGACATTGTTTACCTAGCTCATGACTAGCTACTTTGTGACTTCTTTTTATTTGATTATTAAGGTCTCAGAACCTACGAACACAAACGATTTACATTGCTAATTACATTGTTTGCTGGCTCGGTGTTTTCTTGTTGACTTTGTTTAGCTTTTGATGTGATGATGAACACGTTTCTGGTCTCTTTTTTGTTTGTTTGTGTTGCCAGCTTCCTTTATTCAGAGGCAGAGGGGGATGTGTTTATGAACCTCTGCTCCACAGCATTTATATTCTTCATTTCTCCACCACAGCACTGGAGCGTGCTTTCACTCCTCAGCGGCCATATTGCTGTTTGCTTCCATGGTCTGCTTGTTTACTGATGTTTAAATTGGAAACATTGTGAATGAATATGTATCAGCAGTATCTAGGCCATGTTATTCATGTAACATTAGCAACTTGCAGTGTATATGTAGCATGTATGTTCCCATATCCACGCACCTGCCTCCACACGTGGGTTTGTTCGCACATGCTCATCTGCCTCACTTATATAAGGTGAGATGTCCTTAATGTGACATGGAAAATGTGTGCCACAGACAGTATATTCTGTGTTGTTGTCATTTTTATAAAGTGTTAAAAATATATCATTTGGAGGGGATGGCCTTGGAGATGTCAGCGGGTAGTATGACAGGCTGGTGAAGGAGCAGAAGAGTGTTTTATTGAGATGACCAGCCATTTCTGTGTCACTGGGGAAGAAATGAATTGCTCAATCTGCACTCAGTGAACAGACAGCTCTGCTCTTTTTGAAATCAATTGAATCCTGCAATAAATAGAATGAATAATAAAAGAATATAAAGAGGCTCGCGGTTGGTGATATTTGCAGCTGGTTTGCTCACAGAAAGTAAGTCAGACTCAGCTGACAGGCTCCATGCAACCAGTTCAGTTAGAGTACGTGAAGAGTTTCCAAACAGCAACTGGTTGACAGTCAGTGAAACTGTGTGTGGACTTTGATGTCTGAACCACCAAAGGGGCGTGGGAATATTCTCCACAGGCACGAGGCAGATGCTCCACAGGGAATAGCAGTAGGTTGCTTAATTGAACCTTTCTATTTATGATACAGACTTCACCTCTCCGGATTCACTGAGCAGCAGTGCAGGAAACAGGCATGGTTTCCCAGGGGAAGCAACAGAAAAAAGGAGGGATTCATTACACGGTGCAGGCATCAGGAAATACCCAGCTCTTCTGCGCCTATTGTATTATTCAGTGATGAAAAACCTGGGGGGGTTTATGAGGGCATTACACTAAGATTACAGAGAAAACCCTTCACCCAGAATGGGTCGGCAAGGAAGATTAAAAAAATATCTTTGATGCAGATTTGCAGATTGCCAGATCTCACACAGCTGTGTCCAGCCAAGAAGGAATAAACAGAAGCGAGACAGGAGTGAAACCCATGGCATATATAGGTCAGTGAGCACCTCTATGGTAGAGAAAAAGGTAATCAAACACACCTGGTCATGTGCTGTTTAGCTGTCGTGTGTCAGAGAGTTAAAGTTATGTCCCACTTGCAGAATGACCACACACGAAAGATAAACAGCATGTCGGCTCCACTGCTACGAGAGTTGAGGGCAAGACCTGAGAGGCTATACAAGGAGAGCAGAACACAGACAGGATGAGTGGGACACGATCAGGGAAGGATGCGTCAGACAGGCTGGAGGAGAGATGGAAAACGCCGCTCTCATATCACACTGTCAGCGCTTCCTGAGCTTTCATCAGGCTCAGATGCTTTTCTGGACAGTCCAGCTGTTTCTTGTTGTTGCCCAGTTAAAAAGATGCAAGCTTTGCTGAAAGGATACCCAGAGGGTAGCAGTGGTTTAACTGATGCTCAAATATTCAGGGGGATGGTTAATTACCCAAAGTTATACCACAATTATGCTATGTTCCTCATTTAGCTATTTTCATTCATATATTATTCTGCCGATTGATTGATCAATTGTTTCCGATTTAAAATTATTTAAGAATTGTAGAATCTCTCTGGGGCGGCACAGTGGTGCAGTGGTTAGCAGTGTCGCCTCACAGCAAGAGGGTTCTGGGTTCGACTCCTGGTTGAGGCAGGCCCTTCTGTGTGGAGTTTGCATGTTCT
>JBAJHX010000067.1:2300086-2326761 GCA_037176925.1 Amniataba percoides
TCACCATTTGCCAGATAAAAGTGTCACAATTGGCATAAATGTTTAATTTACATCAGAAGTCATGATTGGTCACTTGTTACTTTTTCCAGCTCATATTAAAACGTAGATGAACTTCCGTGCTTCAGTCTTTATGAGTGGGGGTTTCATATGTTTTCCTTGACAGCTGTTTCCATGGCAGACCTCTGAAGCTTTTTATCTCTACGTCAAGCTCACTTAGGCACCTAATCTGCACTAATACTCTCCGAATTAAGGAGGAGCACAGGGATGGGGGAGGGGGGTGTAAACTCCATTAGCTCTGTCAGACCAGAGATGAAACCGAGTGCTGCATTTAATAGAAAGTCACAGTGCTAAATTAATCACCTGGAATAATTTATTGTCAAGTTTGGATTCGATTTCACGTGGCATATTCCGATATTTTGGACTCTTGGCATACTTGGCCTAGATAGATTCAGCATTAAGTTACACAGTACATGCAGTACATTTGAAACTCAAACCCAGAAGTAGGCACTGACATGCCTCACACACACAAGCTTTTGTCAGAAAAAGTAAAAATAGCACATTTCTACAACCAGAAGGTAACTGAAATGGATTTTTATTAAAGAGCAGGAATCTGCTGCCTTGTGTAAACACCAATTCAGTCTTATTCCTTTCAGTGTAAAGAAAGATCAGCCTTTAGTCACTATATCAGAAGATGGTTTACATTTGTACAAGGAGGGGCGACGAGTACGAGAGCCTCTCAGAAATGTATTTCTCCCTTGTACACAGCTTTTAGTTGTGCCAGACGTGCTTGTAACACAGTGCAGCAGAAGGGAGATAAGTATAAATATCTGAAAATGAGTGCAGATTGTCATCCGTACTCCTCTGCAGTTCTTTGTTGACGTTCTCAGTTTGAAAGCAATTCTTTTTGGAGATTGTCAAGAACTTCTTCATTTAGTGCTGTTGAGCTCAACTTCTGCCTCTTGGGACCAAACGTTCTCATCTTTGCAGCTGGAGCACAGTACAGAAGACAGGATGTCTTCAGATGCAAAGTCAAATATTTATTGATAGAACTGAAACAGTCAGAGAAAATAAAGTTTAATTGTTATCTGCGGCACTGTTACCTATATTTCCCTTTAAGCACTTTCAACAGTGTACAGGTACAGGTACAACAGTGCTCTTCATCCCTCCAGGGAAGCTGGTCCAGATTTATGCACCTGGATTCTTCAGATGATTGTAGATGATTGTGTAGAAGGCTTCTTGAAACCAAGACTTAAACCGAGACTTATTTTCATTATTACACCATTATTCATTATTTTCCAGTTTTCATTTATTTTTGTGACATTTGTGACAGAAACATTTGCATCTCTGCCTCCATGTAGAATAGGTCATAATGACCACTTAAATAAGGCCAGTGAGGAGAATTTCACAGTATTTTCTTACCAAAATCGTGTTTTAAATAACAGTGTCAGGTATGAGTCTCAGACTTGAGCTTTCCAAACAATTTCTTGACTGTAGATCCACTTTTGTCAAACGTGTGTGTCCTACCTTTGACCTCCATCCACGTTATTACTCACAGCAGCAGCTAAAAACAAGCTGTCGTCTTGTCATGATCTCCAGAAAGACTATGGGCTAATCAGCTTACCCTGTCTGCTTTAGCAGGTGACCCTAGACACTGCTGTGTGTCCAGATGACAGTTGGTGGAGGTTAGGTTATCTTCGTTTGAGCGGTTTCTTTGAATGAGAGGCCCACGACCCTTTCCACCACACCCAATTAGTAACAGATTGCACCTACATACTGTATTCAGTGGTCCATTTAGCACGGTTCACCTCTGTGCTCCTTTTTCTGTCTCTGTCCAGTTGTTTTTCTGTCTCTTTCTGGTTGTTTTTGTCAGCTTGCAGTCTTTTTTTATTGAATTTATATAAAAAAAGAAGGATCCTCAGTAATCCATCCTTGATACTAATGAGCCAATTACCTACATCTTCCAAATCAATGAGTTGGATCATGTCTGCTGAAGGACATATGTACTAAGTAGGAGAGCAGCCCCTTGCTGATTTGTATGTTTGGGAAAGAAAAAATGTGTGACATGAGTTATAAATCATAGTATAATTAACTTTCACTCTGTTTCTTGTTAATATTCAGTCGGGTTGGCAACAAGCGAGATTGCAAAAATGGAGATAAGGGATTCCAAAGGTTTTCAGCGACATTACCATCAACACAAGTGACCCCGTATCTGAGAGCCAGGCCATCATTTTAATGCTCTGGAAGTGTTCATGAGTGTGTTCCTCAGTTAACATTCATGTGGAAGTGACTTTGTGTGGATCTGTTTGTGGACCATAGGCTGTCAGGATGATTCAGCACTGTCCCCTCCCAAGGCCCTAACCCTCCACCATGTACCAACACAGATCTTTCCGGGGTGCTTTTGCACCATTAGTCCCACATGGGCAAGAGCATCAGGCTCAGAGAGAGAGAAACACACACAAACAGAGAGAGAGCGCGTGTGTGTGAGACAGAGCGACAGACAGAGAGAGAAAGACAGAGAGAAAGAGACACAGAGAGAGACAGAGAGAGAGAGAGACAGAGACAGAGAGAGAGAGAGAGACAGAGACAGAGACAGAGAGAGAGAGAGAGAGAGTGCTCAGCAGGCAGTTGAACTACTGGCATGGTGAGCTTGCCCTGAAAAGGGCACATGCCTCCCTGCGCAATTATCCACTGTGCATAGAATCAGCACCCCCACCCTCAACACACACACAATGGTTTGACCAACGCAACTAAAAATGGAAGATGGAGCACCAGGATGTTAAGATCATCACACTGATGTGGGATTGACGTTTATCTTCACCTTAATTGTGTGTGTGAAATTTGAGTGGAGCGAATGTGTTACAAACATCCCCAAGGAGAGTGTTAAAATAAGCACAGCATCAGTGGATGTCAGCTGGTATTGTGCATATAGCATGAGATCATCACTGTATCATGAAAATTCATGCTCTGGAGAGTCTCATGTTGCGTTGCGTCTTCTCTCTGGTTTTATAGGCTACTTCAGCGTGTTAGCAGTGGTCCTGACAACAAGTAACCAGTCACCCTGGACTGATGAGTTTGACAGTAAGAACAAATACACCCACAAAAAATATAACAGTTTGAATGGATTTTCTGTCACGTCACTCCATTTTTCTCTGTCCTGCAGAAATTGAGCTGTCCTGTTTGATTGAGTCCATTTCTACAACCAATCCCAGAATTGAATGGAAGAAGATAACTAATGATGGACCAAGTTATGTGTACTTTGACAAAAAGATCTCAGGTAACGTATAAAATGCACAAACAAGTCATATATCAGTCACGTCCATTTCCTACAGTTTATATAGTTAGTACTGATGTTGATGAGCGTTATTTTTTGTCCAATAGGTGACCTGGAGAATAGAGCGGTGATCAGAGAACCTGCCACACTACTGATAACCAACGCCACAAGATCAGACACAGCCAAATATCGCTGTGAGGTCACTGCGGCTGATGACCAGAAGTCATTTGATGAGATTGTGATTGACCTTGTTGTAAGAGGTACTTATCTGCATCATTGATTTATGTGTATGTGTGCTTTATGTAGAGTCAAAGATATGAGACAGATATATGAAAATATGATTAGAGTTCTTCTAAATAGAGAAAACAAGCCATTATTATGCCCTTAAAGAGAGACCTTGACTAGTGATTCACACTTTGGACGCTGTAAGATGAAACCGTGTTGTAGGTCGCACCAGCCCTTTGGCATACATACGAGGATGTATTATGACCAGACCTGCCCAGCTGCAAAGGCGTGTTCAGGGCTATAAGGGGAAACCTCTGAAACTGCATCTGCTCTGAATTGCAGTGCTAAAGAAAGCAAGCGCTGCGTGTTTTGGTGGCGTTTTTTGGCACGGGCCAAAAATCATGTACCCATCCTTTCAATGCTGCCAGTCCAGTGATCCATAAGGGTTCAGGGTGACACTGTTTTTTAAAGCATCAAACTCAGTCAGAGACGCAGCAGCATCAGAAAAGAATGTGGCAGTTTGTTGATCGCAGTGAGACTTAGAGAACATAAAACCATCTCAAATGTGCAGCTCCCCATGATGACTGGTCATGTTTTATGTCTCCGCAGTAAAGCCAGTGGTTCCAAAATGCAGTGTCCCAAAATCAGTGCCTTTTGGGAAGTCAGCTGAGCTGACCTGTGTGGAGGAGGAGGGCTTCCCCAAGTCTCAGTACCAGTGGTTTATGAACAGGGAGGAGATCCCAGACGACCCAAAGACAAGCCTCAAGTTCTTCAACTCCTCATACACGCTCAACGTGGAAACAGGAACTCTGGTTAGTATGTGTGCGCATGTGTTTGGACAAGGACACGCATGGGCAGCAAGGGCGGGGCAGCAGGGACGGTGGCCTGACGCCCAGGGGTGGGGGCAGATATTTTGGGGAGACAGTTGATGGTGCGAGAGGGCTTGAGCCACGAGGGGAATCTGCTGTCCTCGTTTGCACATTCCTCAATTCTCGCTCGCTTTCCATCACAGCTCGGTCTGCTCAGCGGCTCGCCTCCAACACTCTCCTGTCAACCTTCATGCTGGCCTCTAAGATGTGACACACCAAAGCATACTCCAGCCTTTGTCTGCTCTGAAAACTGAAGCCGTAACCCTAACCTGAACCCTAACTCAACTCTGGAGGATGTCTTTCTACTGTAATCATGTTTTAGGACTGTTTACACAGACACAGTCATTATGACACTCTGCCCACCAATCTGCAGCGCTGGGGAATTAGTTAAATAGTTATTTAGAAAAAATACTTATTTTGTATTTGATTATACCATATTTTTTGGCCATGAAAGGTTTATGCTTCATTGTTTTAAGAAACCCAGAGAATGTTTCGCATGTTTTTGCTGTATGCAACATTTCTTATTATTTAATTAACACAGACTGACCACAGACTGATTTGCATGATGCTATGCTGCATTATTTCTGGATGCTGCCAATTTACAACATATACATGTATTCTAGTTTGAACATAAAAAACAAAGGAGGGGCAAAAGAGCAAAACAAAGTCAGTGGTGATTTCAAAGGGAAATTACAGATAAGAATTATACATTTGCTTCATTTTATTTTCAACACTAAGCTAGACTTAATGTCCTCCATACATCAGTCAGTCCTATTCTTTTCTTAACATTTCTGATAAAAGGTAACAGTGGGTTAGAATAATAGTGTACAATAAAAATCGTTAATTTCCCCAAGTGGGATTAATAAAGGATTCTTCTTCTTCTTCTTCTTCTTCTTCTCTAGTGCTGTTTGTTGTTTTTTTGGACATTGCTGTAATGTAGCACTACAGGCTTCTCTGCTATGTTGCCTTAAAGACTTGGCAACACCATGGCTGGGGTTCATTTTTCTGCACAGTGTAAAGTTAAGTGTTACATGTTGCTCGCTTCCTTCACTGAACCCCAAAGGATTTTAGTGAGCAAAGGACAGCTCAGACAACTGAGTTGGGTCATTTGTTCCCTCTTTTATCAGGAACAGACAGCAGTATGTTCAGTTCTTTTCCATATTCAACGTCCCCTGACGTGGTAATAAAAGAATGTAAATGTGGTATGAATGTCACTCCAAGTATTTCCCTCCATGCCGACAGCACCTACGCTCTGTGACTTTATACTGACTTTATTTAACACCCTTTATTTAACAGCCGCTGCGTTAATCACTCATGTTTGTAATTCCTCCATTGCAGAAGTTCATCGCGGTCAGAAAAGAAGATGCTGGCAGTTACTTCTGTCGAGCCAAGAATGACGCAGGATACGCTGAGTGTCCTGCCCAGAAGATGGAAGTGTGTAAGTGTGACAGATACAGATATGTCCTGTGATGTGATGAAATAGATAATCAGGGCTGACGGATGCATTGAAAACTATACTCCACAGTATGGTCTGTTAAGATCAGGTCAACCGCATGTCACTGTTTAATGTATTCACTTTTGCTTGAACTCCACAGATGACATTGATATTGTTGGCATCGTACTGGGAGTGTTGGTGGTGGTCATAGTGCTCTTATGCATAACAGCAGGGATCTGCTGTGCATACAAGCGCGGCTTCTTCTCCAGCCAAAAACAGACGGGGAACAAGTAAGACAAGACATCCTCCCATTCACACGATCAAAAACTACACGTGTTCCTCTCTAACCTGCAGCACGTCAGCCTGCCGCCATTAAACCTCAGTGTGCTTTGTGTCTTTTAGTTACAAAGTTCCAGCTAAAGGAGATGGGGTGGACTACGTCAGGACAGAGGACGAGGTTTGTAAAAAGCTGTTAGGTCCGGGCGACTGTAGAATTAGCCAATGATGCTATTAAAGTGGAATATAATGTGTTTGACTCATGAACTGGTGAAGGACAGTCCAATCAGCATCATGGCCAGAGAGGAAAATCAATCAAAAGCCTGTATTACACAGTCAGCAGTATTGTGAAGTGTGTAATTATGGGTAATGGGCTAAATCAGGCAGAACCACCTGTATGCTCCTTTAATGAGCCACACCTGGTCTGAATCCACCAGACACCTGCAGCCAGATGGATGAATATCATGGAAAGTCATGTGACGTGGTATTTGTGAAAGACAACCTCACACACGCTTCAGAGCAGCACACACAGGCTCTGCAGAGCCAGCTGGGGCTGATGTGGGGAGGGTGGGGATCATTCAGGCCTTTAATCAGTTCTAATCAAAGGAGCATTTCTAAGCTTCATTTTGATTTATCTAGCTCAATTTGATATTTATTTTATTGGAAGCATAATGTTGTCTACTCTTTTATTTTCAATGAAGCACATGCCTGTTTGATATGAACATTCTGGACTAAATCAGTCTTTTTTTTTCCTGACATCATAATAATAATGCAGTTCAATTAATGATATTAATAATGTATTTGATTAGCACTTAAGTTTATCATTAAGTTTACAGGTATGTGTGACGCATTAACAGATGTTATTAACGACCACAGCTGCTTGGCAGTGTTATTAAACCTGTATGATGAGGCACCATCAGTAAAACTGCACTTCTAATGTATGGCAGGAAGGTTGAGCCTTACATGCTGCTGTGGCCTGTTCCCTTAAGACTGAGCTTCATAAAACAGAAACATGCACTTAGACAAAGCTATAAATCATCTCAAATATAAAAAGCATCTGTCTGTACAGAGGTTTACAGATTGTGTATATAATGTGAAAAATTAAACTCTTATTCATTGCCCTGTTTTGTAGCAGACTGTAAACGTTGGAGATAAACTTGATGAATCCTTAAACATCGTATGTTCCCTGCAGGGGGATTTCCGACACAAGTCGTCGTTCGTGATCTGAAAAGGGAGAGGCATATGAGAGGCAGCGTGCTGAGTTCCAGACATGACGTGTTGGACTGCACTCCACGCTGTCTGACCACGGAGCTGCCACAGTTCGTGCTCTGAGCTCTCGGCATGACTGAAATCCAACTACTCAAGTTTGCCAAAGGTGACGAGATTCCACAGGACAACAATATCGAAAAGTATTACACGTATAGGGACTGAGATTCATTTGTTAACTTTTATCACCACCAACTGAATTCTTTTGCTAAATTATGGAGCTCTTACTTTACAGTCATTGCATGGTTTTAAACACCCATTGAGGTGGTGAAAATGAAACATTTCTTTGTTCTGCCAGGTAGAAAAGGAGGACGGTCTTTCTTATAAAGTCAGTCTACCATGACACCTTTCTACTGTAAACATTTAGCTTCAAACCTTTTGTCATTTGTATAACATTTCTTTTCTACTGTTGAAATTTGTCAGACTATTTTTGATGGAATATATTTTAAAATGCCTATAGATAAAGGTTTACTTTTTTAAATATTTGTAAAATACTAACATGTGTTGTTTTTTTTTTTATTTGGTTGTGGATAAAACTATGTAACACTTTAACCACTTTGCATCAAGCTGTAAGCATTTACACCTTTGCAATCGGAAGAAGGAAAGACAAATGAAAAATGACTTGTATTAGCATATCAAGATGTGGGTCTTGATCAGCGGTCTTACATATTTAATTTCTCCAGTTTCTGTTGTGAGAGACTTCCATGTTAATGTTTGTAGATAGTCTTTGTAAGAGGCTTTGAAGAGTGCCAGTCAAATGCTGTGAAACACTGTACACAATCAGTGCTGCATTTTCTTGATTTTAAGTGTCCTTCTATGCTTGCTGTTAATCTTGTATATATTGAATTTACTGTCCAGGATAGAGTTTTGCTGTCATACGTATGTTCAGTATTACCTATAATAATTATAATAATAATGATAATAATAATAAGAAGACAGGGTTTGTAAGTTAACCTTCCAGACCCACCAAAAGTAGAGGAACATTTGCGTGATATGTTGTAATACTTTGCTAAAAATTAGACTTGGTACTAGTCATTCTGCTGGTTAAAGCCTCCTTTTGAATCCTGAAGAAAAAGGAATAACCGGATACAGAGACAGTGACTTCTAAAGAGAGCTAGAGTTAAACCATTTGTTATTTGAACTTCTGACTCAAAAGGTACCAATATATCAGTGAAAATGCCCGACTCTTCAGTACTGATCCAGATTATGACATTAATCCCAGCACACAGCACCTGAGATAAATCCTGGCTGGTATTTGCTGATGTCCAAACAGTTTACCACCTATTTTTGCTAATACTTGTACTAATTAGAAAGTAGATGTTTAACATTTCTAACCTTTAGCTGTGACTGAATGTTTTAGTTGGAGAGAAAAATCACCTCGTTTCTGACTGATTATGTTCATTCCTCCCACCAAAGCTGACGGCACACAGCCCCGAGCTCTCACAGTGTTTCAGTAAGATACCACCGCGGTCTGGAGGGTTAACAGTTGTACTGATTGTATATAGATATTTCTTTTTTCTCTCTCTCAAGATTATGTAAAGTGGTGAAAAATGTCAAACTTTCCTATTTGAGGCGACATGAAGCTCTTTCCATTAGAAAGTCTGAGAAAAGTTAACGTTTTATCGCATCATTCGCAGCACACGGACGAGAGCTCCAACAGCAGATTCAGTCACGATCCCACCGCTGTGTCATTTTCAGAGACAAAAAGCTCACTCATTCAAAGCTCTGTCATTTTTGGCTCCCTCCCGTCATCTTTCGGAGCACCATCAGATACAACAATCACACAATTAGCTGAGATGTGTTAGTATTCATGAAACGTCCTCATGTGAAAGCTGCTGTTATGCTGTGGTAGAATGTTAACCCTCATCAGTCATGGTAGAGACGATCTGCCCAACATTTGCACATAGGAAGTTGTCAGCACTGCTCAGTCTTTTTTCCAAGTTAACATGTTGCATTAAGGAACCAAGAGAAAAAGTACACTAACGATGCCAATCAAGTTCACAAATGGATCCTGTATATGGTGAGATACAAGTCACGCAGCCTCCCCTCTTCATTTGTACACATTTCATTCCTCTTAAGTGCCTTCTGCCTTTAAAGTAGTCCATCGTCTCTGCAGCCATGTTCTCCCCCACGTTTCTGTGGATCTGTTGGACGCTTCACGTTTTTGCATTCATTTAATCACAAGCACGGCGTTTGAGAGGAATGACAGCACCGCAAATTTTCACTTCCCTTCTTTACATACGTGCAAATTTGTAAATAGCCTTTTTCATAGATTTGAAAGTGTAGACATGTTGAAGTAGAAATAGAAATATATTAGTGCCTAAATATAGTGGGACTTATTTTTGGTAAAGACACATAACACTATTAGGCAAAAGAAAAAGATGGATGCCCAAAGCAGGGACATTTATATACTAGCTCTGGTTTATAACACGTTTAAAGAGACACATGTTTTCATCTGTGACGCTGACAGTCGGGGACATTTGACTTTGAAACCCACCGCTGCTTTCAGAAGTGAACGCCACATTCAGAGGGAGAGTTGACTCAGTATTCATGGAAGCGTCACGCAGCTGGAATGGAGCTGTAATTATTCAGGCAGTCTGAGCATTTTATAAAGCAGAGCTCATGCAAAGTGTCAGCCGCTAACACAGCAAACCAAAGCCACGCAGAGCGGGCAGTCCTGATCAAGTCTCTCTTTGAATCTGGTCCCGCACAGCAGCGGTGATAGAGATTAGATTTACCCCGCAGTGAGAGACGGGTTCCAGCGTGTGTTCTCTGTTAGGCAGAAGATTAAACCGAGCTAGTTGTCTTTCACCTCAAGGATGGCAGCGCTGCACAGATCAGCACTGATCAACTGATGGACTGAGGGCCGCTACATCAGGTCAGAAAACAGGATTTTCTGAACCACACTCACAAACAGTAGAATGTCCATTTGGGGCCTGCTGGGGTTGTGTTTGTTCATTTTAGTACCACTCTATTTGTGATTAATAAAACTCACTTCTGATATTACTGAAGACATTTGTGGTTGTTTTTTTGTTGAGTGTGTGAAGTGAGGATTTTCCATCTGTGCTGCCAGTCTTGCCATTTGGTAATATCTCTGCTACCCTCAATCCTCCTCGACTGCCCGGAGCCCCCTGCTGCTCGCAGAAATCCTATTCTGTATGAAAGTCCATCAAATATCCCACTGACAGCATCTTTGTTGATCTATAGCCATAATCTATTAGTGGGAGTTAAGCCATTTCCACTTTCTACACTGAAAACAGCTTTCTTGTTCCTTTCTGGTAACTGTGCCAACTGGCAGCAAGTTCCTGGATAAAGAGCATTATACTCAATGAGCTCAGCGGGGATAATATATTGTCGTGCGCAGCAGAGCCAATGGACACTTTTATTTAATTCATAGGAAAAGCTATTAAAACGCAGGACACCTGCTGGTTCATCTAGGGTGAAACAAAAAAATCCTCTCTAACTGTAAACCTGATGAATCATCTCAGTTTATCAATAAATGAGTCAAAAATAATAAAACACTAGAAAATAAGGACATTTACACAAGTATTATTCTTAAGTACAAACTTGAGGTACTTCTCCTTCACTTCAGTATTTCTATTTGATGCTACTTGACACGTCTATTCCACATTCATTTAGACAGCTGTGGTTACTTTTCAAACTGAACATAGAAAATAATGGAAATACACTGTTCACTGAAGCCAATATAGTAGTACTTCCTTAAAAAATATAATGCTTAATAATATTTCTGTACTCCTTACTAGTTAACTGAAGAAGGATCTAAATACTAAAAACACTGTATGATGAGGCACCGTCGGTAAAACTGTGTGGCAGGAAGGTTCAGCTGCATGTAAAACTGCATTTAAGGCAGTTTTTTTTCTGAAGGTTACACAATATTTGTGTCCTACAGTAAGTTAGGAGGTCATGAGTGGTTCATGACACCAAACAAGGAATATTTCTCACAGTCCTGATAGGCAGACACTCAGCCGTGTGCTTAGCTGTGCTCATATGTACTTTTACACTTCTTTGTAATTCCTTGCTGTTTCTGTATTTTGATATGTGTAAGTGCTCTAAGTGTTTATTTACGAGAAAAACACTGTTTGTATTGCTATGAGGACGGGCCTGCTGATATTCTGCTGGTGTGTTGGAAGCACTAACAGACATAAAGGGCAGCAGAGCACCAACAAGATGACAAGAAAAAGATGACAAGCTGGCTAACACAGATGTGAATAATGCACTTTGCAGACTTTTAAATAGCAACAAATATCTCCATTTAAACATAAGTGTGTGTGTCTTTGTGAAAAACTTTAATGCTGAAATAAACACCACTGACCTAACATCATGGAAATAATTTTCTATAAAAACAACCTCTCTCTGGATCTGTATCAACATTCCAGTAAGTCCATTTCCAGAAAATCCAAGATGAAAAATTCAGATTAAACATCCAGGCTACCAAGAGCACCTGTACCTCTAGTTTCATAGTCAAACTAGAAGCTAAAATCAGATGACTGACAGAGGTCTGATGTATTATTGTTGTTTGAAAAGCCAGCAGTTAGATTACATCACACGTGATGAACACTGTTCATTCTGACACAGCGATTTTTTTAAGGATTAGCACGGCGGCCTTTTGAGTGGCGGGGAATCTCTGCACAAGGCAAGATCAGCTGATTTATCACTATAATATACTCTAATTGTAATAACAGTAGATATTATAAATACACTGCCAGTCTTTCTCTCAGTGTGGCTGCAGTGGACAAATGCAGACAGCTGCAAACAAAGTGTGGGCAGAGCAGACGCCATGGTGAGGAGAAAAACAGACAACAGAAAATCGTTCTTGACAGAAAGATGGAGCCTATTTAGAAAATATCACAGCATGATGTGATGAACTGACACATTGACAACATATTTGTCTGTATCAGAGCAGAGCTACAGCTGCACCTTCTGCTCTCCACCACACACTGATAATTGGTGTCAGCCATTTCAGAGAACCTACACGGGCTCGGCTTGTTAAAAGTTTGGAGTCATTTGTCCAAACATAAGAAGGAGTCGTAAAATTTCAGCGTATGACACCCAGATGTCCCGACAGGCTGTTGAGGGACAATTAAAAATGTTTCTGACTGTCTCAAAAATGAGTCATTGTTATGAAAGAACATTGTTGCTTCTCGGTTCATGCAACATAAAAGCCTGAGGGGACTCACTTAACTGTTGTCAAGTTTGATCATGAAACTATTCACAAAAGGAGATTCATTCATTAAAAATTATGTGTGTGTGTGTATATATATTTTGTCTGTCCTGGAAATAAAGAGAAGTGATCCGACCAGAGTGTCTTTTATATTTTAATGTATTCTTACAAGAAGATGAGCGAGTGTGTGCTCAGCTGGAGGAGGACTCATAAGTGATAACAGAAAAAGCCCAGATACTTATAATGGGATACAAACAAAGGAAAGGTGGGGAATGGAGGAAGTGTGTCATCCTTCCTAGTTGATAGTTACATTGTCTTTGTGCATTAAAGGAGTCTGGCAGAAAGACAGTGAATAAGAACATTGTAGTTAAGAATTAAAAGCAGTCAGAGACAACTTTGTGACGGCTCGTCTTCCTGTCGTATAATAAAGTTATCAGTCAGAGGTCTCTCTTTTACAGCAGGTCAGAGGTGTACTGTTGGTCAGAGGCCTGTTCTTTAAAGAAATTTAGGTGTTGTCAGTTTAACATGATCAAAAGAGGTGAACCATCGTAAGAGATCAGCTCAGCATAGTATGAGAGAGAGGTAGACTATGAAATGATTATGAAGCACACATAACTATAATAACTGATTTTTCCTCTGTTCATATCATATTTCTTAGAACAGCTGTTGGTGTCAGTGTGTGTGACTGATGTGACTGAATGGTGTTGACTTCTTTACCTGACATATCAGCCTTCTGGGACATTGGCTGGAATTTTCTTTTTTAAAATGTATAAATAAAAAAATATGATGTTTACTGATCAGTGTATGAAATGACAACTCTTCACTGGTGGTCTGTGGAAACCTTTTTATTGTTCAGAGGCTTTTTCATCCTAATAAGAATTAAAATCTGGCTATAAAAAAATAAAACAAACAAAAAAAACACACACACACAGTGCTTACAATGTCAGGGAGGATTTATGTGGCCCGGAAATATTAAAATACTGAATAATGGCACAAAATGTCAGGAAAGCAAATACCTTCTTAAGTGAAGTTGAGCACTGGGGTTGATGGGCCTCCTGTTCTTACTGAACTCTGCCATCTGCTGGTGCAGCACTGCCATCACACAACTGTGTCCACAATGTCTTTATTTTTCTCACTCAGTAGAAAGACAGTGGGTGAAAACATGTGATGAAGTGGAAACAAGGATTTAAAATAATGAATGTCAATGTTAATATTGATACATAGATGATTTTTTCCTCTGTGACAGCAGTATGAGTTAAACTGAGCTCACTGGACCACATCAACGCTGTACAATCCTGCCCTCTTGTGCTTAAACTCATGCAGCCTGGTAAGTTATTTTGTCATCAACAGTCAGTGATCATGAGTTAGACAGTAACACCAGTTTCAAGAAAATGTTACAAAAAGACCACTTTGATCCAGTTAACTGTGTCGTTGTGATGAGACTGCTTCACATTTGGATGGACTCTAATTGATAAAACAACAACTAGCATGGACCTATAAAATCCTGACATGTTCCTAAATCCTTGTCCTTAATTATCCAGGAGGAAAGACACATTGTGAAGACATCTGTATTGTGAATAAATTACCATTTATTGTTTTTACTCTAAAGCCCCCTGCAAAAGTGTCTTCATGCATGTAGAGAAATAGAAGAAGAAAAAGAAGAAGAAGAACCAACAATTAAATAGTCCCTCAAACGGGGACATTTACATTTACATTGTTTTTTACATATACACATACGTATACATATTAGAAATGCACACACATGCACATGCAAGCTGGCGGAGAGATGCCAGAGTGAAGGGGCTGCCCCTCGTGAAGCACCCCGAGCAGTTTTGGGGTTCGGTGCTTTGCTCAATGGCACCTCGGCAGTGCCCAGGAGGTGAACTGGCAGCTCTCCAGCTACCAGTCCACCTCCACGTAGACTGGTCCTCAGGGGACTTGAACTGGCGACCCTATGGTTATCAACAATGGTACATTTGACCACACAAAATGAAACATGAACCCTACAAAGAAGGAGGTAAAATAAATCCAAAATCAGGAAACATCAGACTGTAGCCCTGCACAGAGGTCACAGTGTAATGACATCATTTGTTTTCTTTGCCAAAAAAAAAACACGTCTTTTTGTCTTCTCTGTCATTTTCCCCTTCAGGTGTCAGGTGTTAATCAAATAAAACAGTGATCCATTTCAGAGAAAAGTGGTAAGATATTTGAGCAGAAACTGGCAGGTGCCTGTCAGACTGTACTCCGGGCAGCAGAGCCCTCACAACAGGTTTGTTGTTCTTCCGCCTGTTGATACTGCGCCAAAAAAGTGCAGACAGACAGTAAGAAGGACAGATGTAAACTAGACACATTTAATTTGATAACTGGGAAATAATGTAACATTGAGTATGTAATGTGTATCAAAAGTGTAAAAATGAAATAAAATTTAAAAAGCCCGTTTGATGAATCCTGCTTTCCTTCACATGACCACCGACGCATGCGCAGGCAGGCGGTTGTAACTCGAAGTACCCAATAATCTGGGAAGCTGTGAGACTCAACATCTGACAGCTACAGCACAACCAAGTCGCCTGTGAGCTGAAACAGAGAGCAGGCTGCAGGGACAGAGCCGGGCTGACCGCAGAGATGAGCTTCTTCGGGTTTGGGCAAAGTGCGGACATCGACATTATTCTGAATGACGCCGAGACCAGAAAGAAAGCGGAGCACAAGAGCGAAGACGGCAGGAAGGACAAGTATTTCCTCTTCTACGACGGAGAGACGGTGTCGGGGAAAGTCAATGTGACGCTCAAGTATCCGGGAAAGAGGCTGGAGCACAACGGCATCAAGGTGGAATTTATCGGCCAGATAGGTGAGCAGAGCGGCCGGGCCCGGGAAGAGCCCCGGACAGTGACGGGATGAGGCCGTGAACGCACCGCGCAGCCCGCACACTGAGGCTTTGTCGTGGGTAGTTCACGGACCGAAGTGTGACTCTGACACAAACACACCGAGCAGCTGTCCGGATGCAGCGGCGCGTCTCGTGACTGACGCACCGTCAGCTGACACGGCCGCCATTGGCTCGACACCTCACTGACCTTTGACCCGCGTTTTAAACAGCTTCAGATGGGTGTCACTTTGGAGCTGTCACTTTAATACCTTTGACTTTATAGAAAGATTTATAGACAGCCTAATGCAGTCAGAAGGTGAAAAGCTGCTTTGTGCAGTTAGTAAAGTGATCTTGAACGTTACACACAATGTAAAACGTGTGTGTGTGTGCTGTATGACTGACAGAAAGTCATTTTTTTAGTATGTGTAGTCCACATTAAATGTTTAGATTTACTTAGTACTCAATACTTTTTCTCCACTACAGTTATCTGACAGCTCACTCGTTACTTTGTAAATTTTTATTTAAAAAAACATGTCCTACAGCTGAATGAATCTCTCCACACTGAGCTGCCCAGCAGCATATGAAGCAGTTTGAAGGAGCTCCACCATGACTAGCTGCAGTATGAAAATGCTCTTTACATGTTAATGCTTTAGTTACGAAAACTCTCATAATGTATTATAATATAATATTGACTGATGTTGCACCAGTCAGATGCACAATGACCACCATTACATTTTACTCTGAAAGGTTCAAGACTTCCTTTTTCTATCAGAATGAAATACAAGCTCAAGTCCCGTCATGCTGCACACTACAGAAACTAAATGTGTCATTCATGGTGGAGTGTGGAGCGTGAGTTGAGTTATCACAGCGCGAGGAGCGGAGCTGCTGTGTGCTCAGCTGTTTGTCTCTCACCAGGCAGCAGTGGGGTGAACAGGCTGTGGCGGGTGTGGGTGTCGTCTTTAATATCCTTCAGGCTCTGCAGCCACCTCGCCGATATCACTGGTGCTCTCTAGACAGGTATCAGTGACATCCTCAGAGCTTTTAATCAGCAGAGATTCTGCAGAGGGATGAGCACAAACCACATTAAAACTTCATTCTGATGATAATGCTTTGGAACATTTATTTAGCATTTCTACACAGTTCGTATTCCTGCCACAGATCCGAATAGTTCTTGCATCACCACACAATGTAACTGATCTTTTAGTCTAGATGGAGTAACTTTAATAAGATAAACCCTGATTTCGTCGCAGTCTCAGGACAATGGAACAAAAACAGGGAGTGTGGCGTGGACATGGTGAACTTTCAGTTCTGCACTTCTGTAAAAACATAAAAACAGTTATTTGTGATCTGTAAGGGAGTGCACAAAGGTTGCAGTGTGTAAAGGCAGCCTCGGGTCCACTTGATGAAGAAAAGATAACTTCTTTTTCTGCGTTCTTCCAGAAGAACATGCTGTTCTCATTTCATTTCTTTTGTAATCTGTGAAAATGTAGTGTGCCCGGTTAAGCTGAGTTTGCACAGTCAGGATGAAGTTCCTCTTCCATTGGCTTGAACTTAAAGCATAAATTCATCTTGACAGTTTTCGTCACTGCCCCCACCCTTTTCTCTGTTCTCTGGTCACCACCACCAGTCTCCACACAAAGAGGAAGAAGTACTTTGGATCGGGCAAAGTGGCAGCTTTAAAAGTGTCTTTGTTTAAAAAAGACACTGAAGTGATTAATATGGTGAACACAGAAGCTGCCTCACATCAGACTGTGGAGATGCAGTGGATGAACTCATTAGACTCATAGAAAATTAGCCCAGTGGTACTTCAGGTAAAAGAATCTCAAAGGATTTGACTCTGACCAAGACAAATCTGTTAGTTTTCTTCCGTCAACAGATCAAGTTATGTCTCTTTGCAGCTTCTCACTCTTAATCAGAATGTAAAAACTGCTCCTCTTTGGTTGTGTGACACTATCACTGTCTTTTTCAGAGCTGTACTATGACAGAGGAAACCACCATGAGTTTGTGTCTCTGGTCAAAGACTTGGCCCGGCCAGGAGAGCTCACACAGTCTCAGACGTTTGACTTTGAGTTCACACATGTGGAGAAACCCTACGAGTCTTACACCGGACAGAACGTCAAATTACGGTAATCTTCACAATGTGCTCTGTGTGGGAATTATTTACAGTCATATACACTCTACACTTTTATTTAAAGACATATTTAAACATGCTTTTTTGAGCTGTTAACAAAATGATATGAATGTACTGTGATGAAACATAAATGCTGGTGTTGACAATGACATTTTACCAAATTCATAAAAATCAGCATTTTCATGGGTTGAAAATAGCTCAACATGCTATCTACTATTCAAAACAGCCCTGAACATTGCAAGACCAATGCTCAGAGTCGACTGGGCTGAGACTTCTCTACGTTGTGAACTTTCTATTGAAGAAAATGCCCACCTATCACAGGATGTTGGTGTAGAGCATGGCACTGAGCAAACACCGCCTCACACATTCATTCTGGGTTTTATGAGGACTAAATATATGCCATAATAACACATTAATGGAGTCCAGCGCCGACTGATGAAATGTGAAAAGTCTAACAATGTAGAATAGAGTCTGACAGGCTGAGTGTGACACGTCCTAATGTGGCCGCTGTAAAGGGGATAAACCTTTTTATGACAACATGGCCTTTTCTCTGGCTAAACTTTTTGATTCTTGTCGCCTCAGTCGTGCAAATCTAAGAATATCAAAGTTGTCTTTCCATTTTTCATCCATCCAGTGGCTTCTTTTAATTGTGTACTGAGCAGGACACTCACCAGTGACACTGTTACAGCCTTATAAACATGTTTGATAGTCATGTAGTTTTTTTTCCCTTCTACCAGCTACTTTTTGAGGGCGACAATAAGCCGAAGACTGAATGACATCAGCAAAGAGCTGGATATTGTAGTTCACACACTCAGCACCTACCCTGAGCTCAACTCCTCCATCAAGATGGAGGTGGGGATCGAGGACTGTCTACACATCGAGTTTGAGTACAATAAGTCCAAGTATGATTTTCTTTGTACACTATCCCCTAAAATACCTTGTTTATCAGATCAGAACTGTTAACTGAAGCTGTTTCCTGTTTATAAATGTGAGACAGCGTGAGAAAGCGAGTGTGTGAATTTGACAGCATGCCATCCTCCCGCAGGTATCACCTCAAGGATGTGATTGTAGGCAAGATTTACTTTCTACTGGTGAGGATTAAGATCAGACATATGGAGATTGACATCATCAAGCGGGAGACGACCGGCACAGGGCCAAACGTCTACCATGAGAACGACACCATAGCAAAGTACGAAATCATGGACGGGGCGCCAGTCAGAGGTGAGCAGAGCCTTTTTACTCTTCTTTCTTCACTGTCTGATGATCTGCGTTTCTATCGGGAGCTGAATCCAAATTCTTGTGCCACAGGAGAGTCCATCCCCATCAGGCTGTTTCTAGCGGGGTATGAGATGACGCCCACCATGAGGGACATTAACAAGAAGTTCTCTGTGCGGTACTACCTCAACCTGGTCCTCATAGATGAGGAGGAAAGACGCTATTTCAAACAGCAGGTACACAACACACACGCTGCACTATGGCCTCATGCCAGCTCAGAAATCATTGGTGCTTCATCTGTTGACCTCTAGAGGGTGTTACTGTCATTTCATTCTGTGCTGAGTGATTGTCACTAGTAATGCTTTGTCTCCAAGAGTCCCTGTTTAATAAGGTGAATTCACTGTTTTTAATTGAAACTATCAAACTATCTGAAATAATGTTTTTCATCTGCTTTGTCATGATTTATCTCTTGGCAGCATTAAATCACTTTAAACTGTTCAAACTAGAGTTGAATCAATTGAATCAATTAGCCAATGAGGAGAAAATTAGTCATCAGCTTTCATAATTAATTCTGTCAGACATTTTTCAAGCCAAAGAACCAAACTGTTTTTATTTCCAGCTTCTCATATGGATGGATTGTCCATTTGTAAAACTATGACTTTATAGATTGACAATTTCCAGCAATGTAAATGTTAGAAACTGCCTTTGACATGATCCCGTTTCCATCTCGTTGTATGTAGCACTGGAGCTCTTGGTGGTTGGGATGTGTAGGCAGTGATACAGGGTGCCTAATCAGAACAGGAAGCAGGAAGCAAGTCTTCTGGAGAGTTTAGTATCAGACAAAACAACATTTTCATCTTATTCTATCACATATGTTTAGTTGTAAAGGAGGATGAAACAGATCATGTATGTCAGACTGTATCTCTGTTAGATTATCACACAGAACAGGAAAATAAACAGCACCAAACGGATGCAAAGACTATAAACTCCACAGGAAAGACTACCTCAGAGGCTACACGTGAGGCAGATCAGGACTACCACTCAAAACAAACTCGCAAACATAAACATCACCAGCATTAACTAAACATTTTAACAATAAAAACTGAATCCTTACTGGTGATCATGGACTCGCACAAACTGAGGGAATAAACTGGAACTTAATTAGTCAGATATTACTGTTGAACTTTTGACCCTTTGATCTACAAACTGACAGCTCTTCTCTTCAAAAGCAGCGCGAGGTGTGAAATGACAGTGGTGTGTTGCCTAGCAACAGGCTAAGTTCCACTGTCAGTGCTTCCCTACGTTCCTTTTAGCCTGTTGCACGTGTGTCATTATCCTTGTATTGTTGCAGGAGATCACCCTGTGGAGGAAAGGCGACATAGTGAGGAAGAGCATGTCCCACCAAGCAGCCATCGCCTCCCAGCGCTTCGAAGGCTCCCTCAACCCAGAGAGGTCCCAGAGCCAGAGCAACAACGAAGAAGACAGCTAAAGCCCAGCCCGCGCCTCACGCTCGTGTAGCGAGTGTCTGAGCCAACTCACTGCAGAAATTGTCAGCAAATTCTGAATGTGAATATTGTTTGTTTGCATTGAGATAGGACGCAATGCAGTGTTTTTCAGGATGTGTGTGTGAGTGTGTGTGTGTGAGAAATATCAAATATGAAATATGAATGTGTGTGTTAAGGGAACAAACAGTCAGAGCGGACTCAGACTGCCGTTGCAAGTAATTCTGAGTGTTTGTTTCAACCACCTTGAAGCACCAGCTGGGTGGAGTTTACCACATAAAGGCTGACGAGACAGCTTCAGCTGATGTCTCTGATGCAGAGAAACTGCACAAAGTTGACGTAAGTGCTTACCTTAATTTTTTTGGCATTTATTATACAGTTCAGTGGGGAAAACTTCACCCATTAGATGCACTTAAATATCATTTGCAAATACTGCTTGACCAACAATATCTTGAATTTTCATGTGTATGAATGTACAGCTCGTGGCAGAGAGCCACCTCGGGTGTTTTTCTAATGCAACCTTTCCTTCAAACCACTCATTTGGCTGGAAGATTTCGCTGTGCAGAAGCTGTAGTCCTTCAGTAGGTTTCTAAAAAGTGGCTAAACAATAGATCTCACAGTAAATTTCTGTGTGTCTCCTTAAAGGAATGTGACATTCATTAATTTAATGTTATTCGCTGCCTTGCTTTCTGTTTCTTTTCTCTTCATTTGGGGAAAAAAAACCAAAAGTGATGTCTCTTAGATTAAAAAAACGAAAGTAAAAGACATTTACAAATTTGTATACAACGATGCTTAAAATATTTTCATACATTCCAAGGCTCTCATCAGAAATAGACGTGACTGTAGAGTATTTATTTTTTAAACTAAATTCAATTTTTAACCAGCATTTTCCATATGTGATGCATCAGCTGTGGCTGCGTCAGGTGTTGCCACCGCTGCTAAAACAAACATGGCACTTGTGAGCACTGTGGGGTTTTTTCGTCCATCGTTTTTTCAGCCCTGCTTTCTAATTTGCACTATGATCTCATTCTGCTTGTTTCTTCTCCTGGCGTTTCTCTGGCAGGGTGCAGAAGTAGAGTGAATTTCCGACCCCTCTGTCCCCGGGCATTGCAGTATTATACCTGTGTTTAGTGACAAAGTCCACACAGAAGCCCCTGTCTTTTAATAGGCTGCTGACACTGACTGCCCTGTTTGGCTAGTTAGCTTTGTGCCTAAGGGTTTATTGCCAAAATGTGTCAGTGCAGTACAAGAGAGCAATTGCCATGGTGTACTGTTACTCCCTCTCTTTCTATTCAGACTGTGCTCATCAGTTTATCCACAGCAGTCACTTTTCATCAGGTTAAAAATAAGGTTGTACAAAAGATTGTGAAAAAAAAAAGTTTAACAAATATGAATGTATAAGAAAGGCTGTCCGGTTATGTTGAGCACTTCATTAAAAGTCCAGACTTCCATATATTTTCTAAATAAATCTAATCAGTTGTTCTGTTACTTCTGGTCAGTAGATAATTGAGTTCCTGTGCCATTACTACTACTACTTCTGATTTTGCTACCTTTTCTAAAAAAAATTATCATCTCCATCCAGAAACAGAGCAAACTAGTGAGTGCACAGTGTGAATCACTGGCGCTGAAGCCCAGCACTCGGCCTGTTATCCTTACATTGCCCTCGCCTGCAAACTTTTGCTTATTGAGCTAATGCTATGTAACTGTGCAAAATCTATCACTGTGTATCATTAAAGACATTTTTATATCTTTTACTTTTCCTAGCAGTTTGGTCAACTTTTAGTACGCTGTAGTTAAAACAACGTGTCCACCATCACTGGACTGCTGTTCAGGTAACTGCTAAAATACAGGATACACCAGCTGATTTGAGCCAATGAGATGCTTTTATTTGGACCCATGTAGCTTGACTTGAGGGTGCCAGAGCTATCCTTCTTTAGTGATTCTTCCTTTGGCGTGTTGATGGTGGTAGAAAACACTGCCTAATGAGCTGTCCACAGGACGTTGTATTAAGGTCACTGTAGTAAAAGTATTTAGGTGGATGAAGCTTACAGTTATAATCTTTTTTTATTCCATTCTCTTTCACTGCACCTATGGTGATGGTCTTTGAAAATATAATCTTTTGATTTTCATTGAAATAAATTCAATAAATAAAATGAAAAGATGATACATCTGTAGCATCTGCCATATGATGGTCTGGGTGTCTGTGGAGACTGTCCTTAGACAACACACTCGCTCTTCAACTCACCTGTGTGTGAAGCAGCATGCTGTTTGTTTCAGCCTTTGCCAGTGCTGTGAGTACAAAATTATTACAAACTGAAGTCAAGTCCAAAAACACACTTGCAGTTACTGATTGTCACCCCACCCCTCCCCCCAACCAGTCAAAAGTGTTGAAACGAGCAAAAAAATGTGTCTATTCAAAATAAGTCATATCAGAATGAGATATGATTTAAAGATCCTTCCCTGTTCTTGCAAAAGAAAAATAACCCCCCTCCCTATTATCCCTGTCATACCTTTCTCTCAGACCCTACATTTAGTCGTATATATTGTGCATTATTTTCCTGCCTAATCCAAATCCTTTATTTTAGCAGTTACCTCCACTGACACAATAACACTTCTGAAATTTACTGAAGAAAAAGGCACCATTTAAGAAACCCAAAGAAACTTTGGAGTATATTCAGTACACATATTTTTGTTGTTCTGTTCTGTTGTGCAGCTGTGATTAAAGTTTTTAGCAGACTGGTGCAGACCCACAGTAGCTAAACTAACCCAGTTTGTAATGGAGCATAAACAGAGATTAAAAAAGGCAAGTATGATTAAATGTACAGTGTAAATGCACAATGTAAATGCAACCCCTCTTCTCTATTATGTTCATATACTGTTTTACTTTCATGTCTATAAATGTTGATTTTAATCATTTTATATTCTGGTTTTACTTTGAATTAAAAGGGAGTAACTGAAAAAGGTATCTTAATTGCATGACATGAATCTGTACAAAGTTAAGTGTGCTCTTATTGAGTCTGTGACTGTAGAGAAGTATTAACACATGCTAACATCACCAGTTTAAAATATTCACGCTCGTCATAACATGACGTGGATACAGTCACATTGCCAATGTGTTTTTACAGATTTTGCCTCATAAAACTTACAGAATGATCGATATTAGTATCATTATTATTACTGTTGCTTTGTACTAGAATTAATCAAACAGAGATGTGGCTTCAGATGCATTCATGAAAAGATAATGTGATCACAGCATTTTCAGTCTCTGTCAGTAATGGGGGTTCTCTCAAATTCTGTTCATTTTGTTAGAATTAGTCATTCAGAAGCCACATGATGGACACTGTGTTGTTCTCACTGTGTGGAGCTAATGTTGTCACTAGAGGGCAGGTTTGGATCAGAAGTCTATGAAGTAGGTTTTCTTAGCAAAGGAGGAAATAAGAGCTATAACACTTTCCAGTGACTCATTCTTCATTTTAAACAGAGTCGATATAACAAGTTGAGGAACTATACTGTGATGTGAACTATTATGTGATGCATGTGACCTCTGTGGAAAGGAAATCTTGCTGCTAAAGACAAACCCTGAATGAAGACCGGGTGAAGGCTCTGTATTGTGGGGGCACATCTGTCCCAGTGAGCTGCTGTATGGATTTTTATTGTGTTCGATATAAATGATGATTTAGGGTTGATGTGTGAGGACACAAGAAAAGACAGACATTATCAAAATTCTGAACCATGTTCAGAAGACAGCTGCTGCCAAGTCTGCATGAAGCCGTATGGAAAGCAGCTGAAGATGGTTCTCTTCCCGGTACAAAACTACAATGAACTTTTTGTCCTCACATGGATCATAACAGTAAAACATGCAAATGTCCAAAGTGTTACACCTGTCAAACTTTCTCTCGCAGCCCCAGCCATAGCTGTGGCTTCTCTCTAACAGGTAAGTACATCATGTGGCTTACTAAAATGAAAAAAGTCACTCTGCCATTCTGACATGACTGACAGAACATGTGTTGCTGTGAAAGGTCTGTGTTATAAGTACAACACTGTGCTCTGTTCTGTGTTTCCTTTATGGAACTGATGTGTATTGTACACGGATGTTACAACAGTGTGGAAGGATGACTTGAAAAGAGCACACCTTGTATAATCACAGAACGTATGAATCATAAAGGCTGAAGCTGACAGAGCTCCTGGTTTTGTATGTGGTGTTTGAGACTGCAGTGGAGCATACAGACCGAAAGGCTCATGTCATTTCTTTCTTCTGGCTGACAGAACTGAGAAGAAGGTTCTTTACTTTTATCCTCAGACTGAGGCAGTCAGTAATTGGTCTCAAATAGGGATCTAAGCCTTACCATAAGAGGACAAATACAATGCATGTAAGTAATGACGAGACCTGCAGAAAGGTTTGAGTGTGTGTACATCGTCTCACATCATTTGTAACTCCACAACTTCTATAACTGGTTTACTGAAGGTTATTGGACCTTGCAGTATATCACTTTTCATTATTTATTCTACAGTTCTATAATTTATGTGTTTTTTGGTGAATGACACAACCTCTGTTCAGTTTATACGTGTTTCTGCTTGTGCAGAAAGACACAGAGCGAAGCACAGTATGATGCAGCACCACCATACAGACGTCCATGTGACCTGGACTGTGAGCTCTGAGAAAAACAGAGGGAGAGGTCTGTAGCTGAGAGCGCTGACACTGAGTCATCTTCTGTTGGGAAGCACATCCGTTGCACATCTATACAGGATCTATGAGCGTGTGACTGAAACAGATCTCTCACTTCTCAAACCTGTGATCATAACATCTCTCAACATTTCAGAGCACGCCGACAGTGCTGACACGCAACACTTTTCTTGTGAGTTGTTTGTCTTTAGGTGAAGCGCAAACTTGTAGGAATGGTGCATTTAATACTTCATCTGACCATCTCCGCCAGCTGGTTGAGCATCACGGCTGAACAAATGCTGTCGGGGGAAACTAAACCATGTGTTAATGCAGCCAAGCTGCCAGTCCATGTAAGCTCGGAGTGAAAGTGCTGAGTTATCTTTCACACTCTCAGGCCGCTCCACAGGACCCATACTGTGATACCAAATAACTGTGATAAGAGCCAGTTCAGTTTTGCTCTGTAACACTACAAGGCAACCCTCTCCACACTAATCTCAACACTCTGATGCTCTCACAGGTCAGCAGAGGAAACCAGGAGTGATCTCTGAGCGTGAAAAAGAAATCCTAACTCACGGTCTACTTACCTGCAGCAGGAGGAACCAATGATGTCCCTGTCCACCCTGAAGGTCTGATCAAATGCTCCTCAGATGGAGGTCTCAGTCCTGCTGGATCAGCCTGCTGTAACACTCACGAGCTCTGTGCTGCTCCCGTGCTGCCTTCAGGTGCACCTCCTGTGGTCTCTCATTTAGCCTCAGAGTGAACACATATACTGTGCACTCTGCTGGTAATATAATGAGCAGTCTGGGAGCTAAATTATGGGGTTGAAAGCTATTGGTCATTAAGGCTGAAAACAACAGCATCAGTGTGTGTGAAACATGATCTCTGTATAAATCTGTCACTACATGTGCTTGAGGTGTGTGCTCTGTTGGCCTGGTTATTGACCATCATTGCACACAGAAGAGCTTCATCTCATGTTTCTCTCAACAAATCATTGAAACTGCTGCATTTGCTTTGACAGTGATTTCATTTACGTAACGTACGCCAGAGATTGTTCAACATGACAACAACATAAGAATTAAAAACAGGAAACAACAGAGAAGCAAATGCAAAGTGAATAAATAAGAAATAAAATGCTGTGATGTTGTTGCAGAACTACAAATACCTAAAAACCACTGGCTGCTTAAGCACCACCTCTTGAAAACTTGAAAACGATCGCACAGCAGATCACCATTTTTTCACCTTCGTCCCATTTTCTGAGTGGTCGGGATCGTTCGTGGTTAAAGTTTCCGAGGGCACGTGAATGCAGCAGAGAGCTCTCGCCGCCGCTCCGCCGTGTCCGGATCAGCTCCGAGGTGTGTGTCCGCACCGGCGACCTCTCACAGCCCGAGACACCGAGCTGAGACTGCGGTCACCGGCCAGCTGAACGGGACTCCTACTTTTATAGGAGAGGACGGGTTTTTAGGACGTGGCCGGTCTTCATTGTCCCCCCGCAGCGCGGAGGCAGCTGCGAGCCGCCTGTGAGCCCCGCGGTCCCGGGCCGTTTCTTTTTGTTTGGGGTCACCCGAAGTGGCGCCTTTTCCCCCAGCCTGGAGAGGAGAGAGGGCAGGAAAAACCACCCGGACACACTTTCCCTGCTCGCGTGTGTGTGTGCCGACTGAAGCCGTGATGAAGAGGAGGGCTGAGCAGCCGTGAAGCGCCAGACGGAGACAGCGAAAGCTCCAGTGAGCGTCTCACACAGGTACTTTTACTGTGAGGGAGCGGAGCGACACACACACACACA
>JBAJHX010000067.1:2335191-2355641 GCA_037176925.1 Amniataba percoides
TTTAATGACTGACTGACACAAAAAAGTTAGCTTATGGTTCCTAATTCAAAGTGTTGAGCTGTTAAGTTGTCTATAAAAATACCCAATGCCGTCCCCTGGCAAAGACACTTTGTATTCATCTTACGAAGGTGAGTTGAATTAACAAGGTCACTCTTCTGACATTTAGTCTACAGAGGCTGAAGACAAGAGACTTTGGAGAAGGCATCAGATGACGAACATAAGGTGGCAAATGAGAACAGAGTTGAAAAAGACATCACACATTGATTTTTGTCTTGAGTTTGTCCTAGTAAGGCAAACTGTCGCCTGACTGACTCTGGTGGGGTGGGGTGGACATGTGGACATCAATATGAGAGCGTGACCTAATGACTAGAAGTGGAAAGCATTTTTCCAGTCATTTGGGAGTATTGTTCACTTACCAGATGCATCAACAGATGAAAATCATTAAGAGAGTAATCCACGAGTTTATAATCTGTCATTCCACTTCATGTTTAACTTTATGTGCATTAATGATTCATTTGCATTTGGATTTTAAAATATAAGTTAAGTTAGAATGCAGCTCTTGTATTGAGCCTCAGCTGCCAGGGAACAAGACAAGGTGCTAATGTCACTCAGGGATGCTGAGCAGACTGCTTTGTCATGGCCTAATTCCTGTAAAGCTCCAAATTACCTCATGAATATGCACCACTGACAGAATTAGGGTCAGTGCCTGTCAGTGCAGTCAGTATCATACTGGTTTGGTTAGTACATAAGCAGAACTGAGCAGTAGGAAACTACTACATTGCTGGATGAGTAAACGAGTCGCTAAATGTAAAAAAAAAGGTGATAATATGTGTTTTTTTTGCCTACCTAAATGAATATACATATATACTGTATAACCTCCCATTGTTTCTACACAACCTTAAATCCCTCCCCTCTTTGATTTAATAACCTTAATTTTATGGCCTGTCTTTCTGCCAGCATACTTCACACTGCTCTGTAATTTTAAATTGTAGCTTGTCTAGAATAGAAAGTCACAACTCCGGCAGTCTCACATTATAGTGACTGAGAGGTCAGTGAGAAAGCATTTTTTGCTATTCAAACTCTTCTTAGCTTTTCAGATTAATTTGTGTTTTTGCAAAGGAGGAGCTCCATGTCTTTATGAGAGGACTTTTTTTTTTCTTTCTCGAAAGGTCTGAGCTGTGGGTGGCCACGCTCAGCACTTAGATAAATTATTCATGTAGAAACAATGTTGAAAGAACTGTTAATGGAGCTTGTCCTTCATGCTTACCAAAGAGGTCATTTATTAAAAGTAAGTTTTACTTATGCACAGGAGCTGACAGATGCCCCCAAACTGTTATTATTGTAGGAAAAACTGCACAAAATCTTATTTGTTATAAAGAGACTGTTTATCAAGTTTTATTTGTTCCCTTTAGAGATGTCAACTGAAAAGCAATTATTCTAAAGGTTGCAGCTTTAGAAAACAATAGAAATAATAAAAATGGAGAATGGCTTGGCCTATTTCCAAGAAACAGAATACTGCATGAAGGATATAGTTTTTAACTTAGTGTTGTAATAAAAGCATAGATTTAGGTTTTCTTAAGCATGCCTAAACATCACTGAATTATTCTCTTATTTAGCAGATAGGAACAAGACTGCTTGTGTCATTCAGACACAAGCATTGTCCCATGCAACATCAAAAACACTAGTCATGGTTAAATTGATGGGAATGCTTTGCTTTAAAAGCTCCCTGTTTTCAACAAATATCTCATGTTTGATACATTACAGATAGCTTCTCAATATATCTTATCCATCTCATGTTCATGCACATAGTTTAACTGGTTTAGTGTTGTGAAAAATGATATGGCTTGAAAGCTCGTGAAAGACCTAAACAGGTGTGTCACAGAAGTCAGAGAACTTTGAACCTGGAGCAGTCCAACTTTACTAGATTGTTAAGTGTAAGTGGGTTCTTATGAGCAAACCACTCTATAGAGGAAAAAGTTTTCACTCTAGAAAACTGCTGCACTCTCCTAAACAGCTATGTAAGTGAAAGTAGCACGCACCAACTCTCAGGTTTTATACCCACAGGTCACCTTGGACCTCAAAGAATCCTGACCTCTGTGGGGCGTGTCTAATGGTATTCTGTGTACCATGGGCTGTACAGGGCCAAGAGGAACACAGATCCCCATTTGCTATTTACTGCATGTCTTGGGCCGAAAAAGCCAAGTGAAGAAGTTTTCAAGGTGGATTGAAAACACCACATCTTATGGTGTGAGTGCAATGTGAAGGCTATTAACAATCCATCTGATGCAAATTTGTCATCTGTGGTCCCAGGTAGACCATCCCATTCTCTTGCCATCCTAAATTCAATTTGAATACGAACTGGTTCATCAAATACGCAAATGATGACTGAAAAAATACCTCTGAATGGGGTCCTGCGTAGACAAGCCTTTAAGTGATCTGTGGAAATAGCCACTTAGAGAGTCTGTCTTGTGGCTTGTGATAATGGCAGCTGTGGCGACTCTGAAATTGGGCTACACTGCAATTAACCATCTGTCTTTGTGTCACATATGAAGCAATAGAAAGCTAGCTGCTGGGTGAGAGAGCATTAATCTCTATGTATAAAGGAGCGTGGTGAGGGAGAGGCTGTGAAGACTATGTCTTGCTCACAGTTCATTCAAGCTGGTCCATCATGTGTTAGTGTTACTTTATAGAGAGCTGGGGCCTCACGTTGCCTACGCACACAAGAAGGTGTGCGCCAGTTTGTACGTAAACTTTGTGATTTATAAAAAACAAACTTGGCGGAGATTGTGCAGTCCTCCACGCAAGCTCTGACCCTGCGTGCGCACATAATGTGGAGAAATGAGAAACTGCGACAGAAACGATGTGAAACTGATCGTTTTATGTAGAGGAAATTAAAATATTTCTGTTCATGTACCGTATATAAAGAGTTGATTTATTTTTAAACTGAAAAAAAATCACCACTAAAAACACTTTTAGGATAATAAATACAAACAGCCATATCTGTTACTGCAAAAGCCCCCCTCAGATATGTTTGTTATTATTAAATGATTGTTGTGATTGTGATTTTATTTTGGTAAATCAGGAGAACAGTGGGACCGATTACACTGATGCTGTTTTCGATGCTTCAGCTCGGGCAGATCTGAGTGTGTAGTTTGATGTGTTGTTATCATACAGGACTGTTGTGCCTCATAATGTGACTTTCTGGTGGTCCTGTTGGGCTCTTAGCCGACCCCTGTCCCATCAGAGACAAACGCTGCACAGCGTCTGGATGTGATTAGACACTTAAAAATAAAAAATGAACTGTTGTTTCATTGAACAGCTCATGTCATCAACACATTTTTAATTTTCCTTAAATTCTGTGATAACTTTGCTGATGGAGCTGATTGTGTCTTTGCATCAGTGAGGACGCTCAGCTGCTGCAGCACCAAAAACCCCACTGAGACTAAAATTGTTTTTATCAATGAAGTCTCCATTTATTAACATACGTGTAAACAACTTTAATGCATTTGATTTCCTCATTTTAAACAAGGGGATACAAATCACATCAGTCATCTGTGCATCTTGTGCGTTTGTGTCCCCTCCGTCTCTGTCACCTCTGTGTTTTACGAGAGACTCTCCAGTAATCCCTGCATCTTTTTATAAAGGGGGGGTGAGCTCTGGTGACCTCTGACCCGCCCCTCCACTGTGATGCGGGACTTTTTATTTCAGCCAGCCTTCCAGGCAGCAGCATGAACAGCGTCCTCCACATGCTGCCGCTCGGAGGCTTTTTTACCATTTAAAATGCCATTTTGTGTTTATCAAGTTATTTTTCCAGTGTCAATCTCCCAAATAAAATCTTTTATTTCACGCTACGTGAATTTTCTTATTTTATTTCTGTCGATTTCCTCATGGCAATCCTCCTGCAGTCAGGTAGAATTAATATTCATTAGGGGCGTTCCATCTTTTCACGTGAATCCTACGCATAGTTTTGTAAATGAGGCCCCCAATCTTGTGCTAAACTGTCATTGTTGGAACTAAACCGACAAAGATCCTCTTCTTCTGATGTTTTTGTCGGCTCCCACTCAGCTTCAGGTGCCTCAGAGCTTCACCACCCTCTTGAGCGGAGTAGTCCCGAACCTGATTAGCAAGTAGCCTGGGAAAACCAAGACAATAACAATCAGATTTATGATCCAGCAAACATGGATGTCTATACAGCATGTGGCTAACATGTCTTAAATTGCATCTGGTTTTTATCTGGATGCGAGTCATTAGAAATGACAAGCACACACAGAGCCATGCATGGTAGCTGGTAGTTGATTCATTGAGCTAATTTGTATGATGTGTATTATTTGTGGCATTCGTAAATCTATACAAGTGACCTGTCTGAGATTAATGTACTAAAGCGTGCACCTGGCACAAACTATGCTTTTTATCGTTCCTGATGTGAACGTCTGGTCAGTGATACACTTCTGCTGACAGAAAGTAGCACTCGCAAGCCATCCATGCCTCATTAATCAGAGCAGGAGGGAAGGTAATGAAGACAAGACATGCAGGGAAGCATCCAGTCAGCGAGCCGTGGGTTTGTGCTCGCATGTCTTTCTGTTGCAGATGCTGTCAAAAATAATTGACAGGAGAGATGCCACACTTGTTTCAGCTGAACCCACCAGCATTTCCGGCACAGCTCTCCAGGAGATTTATGTCAAAGGATCCCTGATAAATCACTTATTTATTAGTGCTGGTCACAGTGAGTCAGCACGACGTGTTGGGGGGCAATGTGACGGCCCGCCCCTCCTCTCCGTACGTGGTGGTGGAGACGTGCCTCGGCAAAACACTCCTCAGTCAGGCAGAGTTATTCTGTGGCAGGCCATTGCTCAGATGCACTGCAGAGGCTGTAAAGAGAGGAAATATGAAGCCCCAGCCTCAATGCAGTTAGCACTGCTCTCTCACGGCTATCTGCTTTTGTTTCTGGAGTGCCAAGTGATTGCAAATGTACAGCTGCTGCCAAGTCAACATTGCAATTAGAATAATAGTTTCTAGTAAAGCCGTCAAGTGGATGTGGATGATAAATCTGTCTGAATAATTAAAACCGCAAATACAATAGCAACTCTGGTACTTTTACTATTGCTCTTGATTAATCCTACAACCATTAAGTTGCATACAGTGATTTGCTAATGTGGAGTTGGTGTTTTTGCTTTACAGGTACAGGTGCAGAGCTGTCCTCTTCCCCCTTCATTCATTACATTTCGCTATGCAAGATTTATGGAGATTGTTTTACACAGTTTTTATAAAACTTTTTATTGTGACATGACTAAATTATGTGCCATGTTAAATGCTCATATTTGATTTTACCTTCCTGCCTCTAGATCTCAGTAAGAGTTCATGTGTCTTAGCATGCACCAGTATTGTTTCCCATTAGAATTATTTCACTGGACAACATCAAGCTGGTTCTGGGGGAGCAAATTGGCTCAGGGAT
The DNA here is from genome assembly GCA_037176925.1 of Amniataba percoides. Taxonomy (NCBI): domain Eukaryota; kingdom Metazoa; phylum Chordata; class Actinopteri; order Centrarchiformes; family Terapontidae; genus Amniataba; species Amniataba percoides. The sequence continues at coordinate 2,340,644 of JBAJHX010000067.1, forward strand.
CTAATGTATATAAATAATAGATGGATCTACTAAGCATGTATTTGTGTGGCACATGCATTTAAATAAAAAAAACACTTAAGAGGATTGTCCAGAGTGTCCAAAAATGGAACAGCAGAGAAAATCCTCTCAGGTCTGCTGATGGACAGTCTGTCTCTGTGGCTCTCTCACCATGTGACACTATCAAAAGTAATACAACAGTGTAGATGTGCATATTGATGGAGAGCTATTTCACTAATAAATAAAGTCTATGTTTTAAAATGCCCCGTTCTAGTTTGAAAGGGAACTCTGCACAAGCTTAAACAGATCTTCTCATGGGTTCTATATTCCCATGCTTCAGGAAGTTGTGTTTTCTGCTGCAAAGTGACACTGTTCACCACAGTTTACAGTAAACGTGCCCCTCTGCTGGTTATTGCACTTGTGTCAGCTGATAAATAGAGGCTGTCAGCATGTTTTGTATGGAGCGTTGCTCTATGGTTTGTTTTGCTAAACCATCTTTATATGAAAGCACTTGTGTGACATTACATTTCTTTACAATACTCAGTGTCACAAACAGTAAGTCCTGATTATGGTGAATACAAAGGTGAAGATAATAGCTGAGTTAAGGCATCTCTGCTGTGTGCAGTAACTTCACTTTCCCAGTAACCTGAGGTTACACAAGCAGTTTAGTAGCTGCTCAGGTCAAGGTGAGGGAGAAAATATGATGAGTCATGAAACATAAAGTAAAATGGATGGACTTTGTTGAGCCTTGTGTTTTTTGTTTATGAATACACATACCGCTGCAGTCTGTACCCTGTTATTTGTGGTATTTGTTTTAATATGAAGGACGCTTTGCTTTAGCCTCAAAGATCATGCTTTATTTTTCCACTGCCACTCGCCAAGCTTTTTCAAACACACAACTTTGTATCCGTGTGTGTGTGCATGTGAGAAGAAGTGAAACAGTGCACGCAACCAGAACAAAGGAATGTAAGTGCCAAGAGATTTAAACACGTAACCCAGGCCTCCTCTGCTTATTACGACGAGATGAAGATGTTTACGTGACAATTGAAATAACCACTGTCACCTCACCATGGTTTTAGTTGCATCATTTGAGTGCATATAAATGCATTTCCTGTCACTTTTGCTTCTCCAGGCTGCTATTTTTTCAACGTGGTGATTTAGATTCTCATCTCACCTTCTGTCATGTATTATCTTCTCTGGTAATTCACTAAGCGTGGCCGCCCCATAATGAGCTTGTTGTGAGTGGGTACCTTATCAGATTTTAGCCTGCTAATTATCAAGACAAGTTTTATTACCCAGCTGTACTCAAGAGCCTCTAAATCGGCTTCAAGGTCATTCATCTCCTTACTTGGATACATTTAAATAAAAAGCCACAGGACTCGTTTCTGAATTTCTTTTGGATTCTTTCTCCAACCAGTCTCATATTCACTCAGGGCAAGATAATCAATTAACTTGACTATAGACAGTTAACCTGAAAACGGTGTATGGACTGTTTTGAAGCTCCTGCTGCATGCTTTCATGGGTGGATCAAGCTACTAAAATGATGTTTTAATGAAACCATCCCTGATGATTCACACTTTGTTATATTACTGTGAGATCCACACTACACTCATCACTCAGATGAGGTCAGCCGTACTGGAGACAAAACTAAAGGCCTCTAGCAGGGTAGCAAAAAGAGATTTTAATCTGTTTATGACAACCAAGCAGACATTATTTACAAGTCGATCAAATTCTTCCTAGTTTACCCTGCTGGTGTTTTCATAATCAGAAGGGAATTCATGAGTGACGTATATCACTGTGTAATTTGTTTTGTTTTTTCCTGGTGTGGATTGACATATTCTACAAACAGATTGGTTGATTTCAGTAGCTCTCTTCCAAAGCCTTTCCTTGGCATAACCGCATCTCTTTCCCATTGAACTATGCAAAGTGTGTCCATAGTCAAAGCCACACAAACGCAGACTCAGTCCTATACACCAGTGCTGACGTGTTCATGGTACAGTGGCTTTACTCCGTCTTGTTCTGGCAGCCTCACACGTTCTGCTGCCTGTGAGATTAGCTTTCCTGATGCTAACCCAAATGTAGTCTAGTTCGTCAAATCCTCTGCCTCATCTCCTGAGACCCAACCACATGCCAGTGTATTAAACAGGCTTCTATGACTAACAGGGCTTTCATACCAAACACACGAGCGTGACATTGCACAAAGGAAGGCCATTGTTTTCAAAGGGATGTCTCAGATGAATGTTTCTCAACATCTGCCTTTATTTTCTGCGTGGTTCAATGCACACACAGTTTCAACCTCATGCAGGCTAGCCCATTATTGTTTATGATAATAATATTAATACTGTTGGAAGGACCATGTGTGAAAGATTAGTGTCCATCTAAGGATCCTCTTTACTCTGAGATCAAATATATCTAGACCATAATAATATCTAGATCATAATTTGATAATAACATTGATTTTTCCTTCCAAATTGATAAGTAGTGTTAAGGAGTTTAAAGGAACAAGCCTGTGTGTGGTCAGTGTGCTGTACTGTGGTTAAAATGTTACAGAAAGAAGGCAGCAGTCGTGTAAGTAATGTGAACTCCTGGATATTAAATGTTCATCTGCAATTTTCTCTTGTGGTCCCAGTAATATTTGTCCTTAAAGTGTACTGAAGTAGCAGGTTGAATGACATGGTTAAGCTACACCGAGTCAAAAAACTTGACTTTATGAAGCAAATGACACTCTTTATTCATTAGTTGGTGTATTGTACAGTTTGTTTCATGTTGTATAGTATATGCACAGTTTAAAGTAAATATGAAGTACCTGATATACAGCTGCATAGTAGGATGATTGATAATGATGCAGATTAATGATAGACATTAAAGATGATTGTTTGCTTGTAAGAAGGGAGTGAAGATCATGTAGAACTTTAAATTAGTTGTAATTCTTTTCGAGGTTGTATTATTTGATATAATTGTTTCAGAGGTTCCAGTATGCACATCCACATCTGAGCTGCAAAGAAGGAAGTAAAAAGCAAACAAGTACAAGTAAGACACATGTAAACAAAGACAAGAAGCTGATCAGACGTGTAAACAAATAAATGTATAAGGCTGGATAAACTCCCAGCGCCTGTTATATGTGTAGTGCAGGCCAGCTAAGCATATTATACATTAACTGATTTAAATTCAACAATACAATCCTTCTGTTTTCATCATATTGTTGTTCTGGATTTGAAATGAGTGGCATTCAGTGTGTGAAACTGTAAAGAGGGGACTGTCAGTGGGCCACCATGCAGTGTGACTGTTCTGCTGATGGGGCGGTCGAAACCTGTAACCTTTGAGTTGTGTTGAGTGACCTTTAACAACAGTTTCTTCCTCATCAGCAGGCTACCATGCCACTTAGGTTATTGCTGCACAAATAAAATAGCTTGAATAGAGAATGAATTGAAGACCCACCATGGACAGGACTGTAACATTCATGAACTTTTTGCACATGCACAGCTATACATCAATGACTGCTGCTAACTGCCGATCACATCTTCTTATTTAAAACGTTTATTGGATCCCACCGAGCGAAGTAAACAAAGATATTTCTCCACATAGTGCAGTGGAGGAGTTTGAGGTTGTTGCAAATGTTGAAGAGGCTCGGCAGAATGTAGTTTGACACAATTAGAGGAATGTTGAGTGTGGTTCCTGCCTCATTAAACAAAAAAGTCTGTGTGTCAGTGTAAATGTCACAGTCTGACAGAGGTAGTTAAGAGAGTACAGGGGGATCTCAGAATAGGCTCAGAGAATGATCCCATACTGCTTAGATAGATAATTCAACCCAAAACGTCTTTCTCAAGCAAAATGTGGAGGAAGAAGCTGGGATATGATTGATACAGTATGTAGTTTACGGGGGCGGGGGGCTGTTTCCAGGAGATTACTCCAGTGTGCCACACACTAATACAAGTCTTTCATGTTATTACAACCACAGGTCATGGTCAGTTAAGCTAAATGCTTGGTCTGACCAAATCATTGTTGAAGACAAAACAGTGTGGGAGTATGTTTTTTATTTTTGTATTTGAGAAAGTTGAGATAACTGCAGATATGTAAAATGTGAATGTGAACAATGTGGCCTTGAGACAAGTAGTCACATCTTCTACAGAAAATGAACATTTGCACTGTAATCCGTGGTGGAACATCTCTGTTGAATTGAGACTTGAATTTGAATTATGCTGTCGTCTCAAGAATTACAGTCGAATTGTAAGATTTCCAAAGATGCCCATACATTCATTTATTTTATACTTGTACATACCATTTCTCCCTTATTCTGTGAATAGGGGAGTTGGAAAGTGAAACCTCTCTCACCCTAACCTAACCCTTTTGCATTTGGTCTTCACTTTTCAGACAGTGCTTGACATGTTCTAATGATGAAATGAAACGCTGATCTAGAGATAGTGTATTTTTATGCCTCAGCACCTTGGGAGTCTTTGATATCTTCTCCCCGGTATGCACCTTCCACTTTTTAAAACCTTGATGCAGAGCTCATTATCAGTCACTATGTGGTCGATATGAACTATGTGGTCTGGACTAGAGGGTTCGTGGGTTAGTGTTAGTGCACAAGATGTCTGACTGTGTTGCTAATATCTGTGCACGTGACTCTGCTCAAATATCCTTTTGACGTAGCCAGATTTCAGTCATTCTCCGACTACTACCACACAGGAAGTCTGCATGCTGCTCAGGTTTGTCCTGCGTTCAGGTGCTAAATTAAGTTTGTAGTGGAGGAGCTGTGTGGTGATTAAATGCCCTCTTGGTATTTCAGCAGAACAAGCCGCACACACTGATTCAGTGCTGTCCACATCAGAAACCATGAAGAGGCTACATAGTGCTGATATTCAGGCACACTGTTACAAACTCCATGGAAAGTTGAACGCTGTTGCTGGGTGCTGCAAGAACTGGCCCTGAAGTGCCCAGGAGACGTCATTTCTCAATTTGCATATCAATATGTTAGACTAGTCGGTGCTTTCAGTTGAGGGAGAGGGGCTCCACAGGATGTGATGTAGTCATTAAGGACTCTACAGGGTTGGGTGAAAAAAATCCTCTGCTTACACAAAAACATGTCACAATGTCCATCAGTTAAACTTAGTCTTTTCATGCAGGAAGAAGACTATTAGATGGATCCAAAGTAATGCAGTAATCCAACGTAACTTTAATAAATAACATTTCAGCAGACAGAGAGCTTAACTGTCAGTTCTGTTCTCTTTGCAGCTCAGTGGGTGGAGGACAGGAGTCATTGTTGGCACTGGAGTAAGATCCCAGATATGCTGTAGTTTTTATTGAATCAAAAATCATTTTGAATTGAGAATGGGTTATGAAATGAACTGTGACACCTCGGGTGAGAATCGAATTGAACAGTGAGACGGCCATTTTCATCCCCTGAATGGTGTTGCAACATCAGACTGATGTAAAAAAAAAAGGAAACATCTTTAAGACGTATGGTTTCACAGAATTGACAATCTGATGTGCTGAGTGAAATGTCTCAACTATTGGATGGATTTCCAATGTTGTGGTACTGACTGTCCATGTAATAAGTAACAACAATTTGTAGAAATATAGTCATATAGTCAAGTCAGTGGATAATATTTCTTTAATCTTTTAAACATGATTGAGTAAAAGTGATACTTTGCCAAAAAGAAAAAAAAATACTCAGGGTACAGATATTTGAAAAGTGTATTTAAGTGCAGTACTCACGTAAATGTCTTTGGTTACAGTGTACCACTGGTCTTATATAAGATAAAACAGCAGGCTTTTTTTGTTTTTCTTTTAAGTTGTGATAATGTCTTTTTCCAACTTTTATTTGGTTTTTAGTTATATTTGCCAGCCTCACCGCCACTGTCATCACAGATCAGGATCAACAGAGAGAGGGTTGATTACTTCTGTTAAGTTTCTAATAGATCATGTTAATGTCTGCCACTGGCTCAGATTTTTCTGTGACATCAGTTGAAGTTGTTTCAGTCACTAACTGAGAGATTCAGTCACTAATGTAACCTAACGTTGGGTTAGGTTACATTAAAAATCAAATGAAAAGTTCCAGTCTCTTGATAGGCAGCGGTGATGATAAAGTAGCATTAAACGGAGCAGTTTGCATTTGCTCCTGCATTGTAACACATTACTGTCCACTGCAACAGTGGGCCAAAAATTCAGAGCATGCCTACGTTTGGACTGACAATGATGGCAGGAATTAAGAAAGGTCACTGACCCTCAACGCACGCCATCTGTTGTTTGGGACTGTTGACATGTCTCAATCTCAAACTGCTTTCGCTTCAGTCATTAGTGAATTCAACCAGATGCTAAAAGTCTTCACAGACCTCTATAAGTTAATGGAAAAATCCACTGCATACATTCACAGTTGTTACAGCATTTATGTCTTATGTATTTTCTCCTCATATCACAGCTGCAGTATCTTAAAGAGAGGTGATGTCCGTGAACCTTCCCAGTGTTGAGTTCATGGGTGGATTTGTGTGCACTGACAGGGCTCACTCCTGCACGTCTGAGCTGCTCTGTTTCTCAGGGAGTCTAACATGAGATTGAATCTGCTGGGAAACAACATGCAGTAAAAGCAGCCAGAGGTGATACAGAAACTGTAAGTCATTTACACTTACAGACTCCCTTTGAGATGAACCATCACGTTACTCATACTCATGCACATTAGTCCCATTTTAGCCCTTTTGAATTCGTTTTTCTGTCTCATTTTATTTGTGCATTTTTAATTATTTTGTCCACTGAGCTTTCTGAAGCTACAGCTGTTGCCTTCTTTTATGTGTGCTGTTACCATGGTTACACGTGTCATTCCCGTGTATTGTGAACTTTAAAGGAAAAAGCACGATTTACTTTGTCAAGTTTCATATGCACAATGTAGACGTGACTGGTCTGCAGCAGTACAAAACACTAACTCTCATTCCCACAGACCTCTTTACATCCACATACTCTCGATAAAGTCAACGTTAACGTAGCCTGGCTTTTAAATGTGGGCGTGCTGCACATTTTTGTAGATTGTTGCAGCTCTTTTGGTGCTGTGTTTTGTCTTCTTTTCAGCTGCACTTTGGATGGATTTAGTCAGTATATATGTCTGCTATTGGCTAACATTACTGACAGACACAGGAGGGACAAGAAGCTGCTGATTAGTGCGACAGGTCGAGCTGCTGTATCAGCTGCTGATGAGGACACAATGTGAATCCACAGATGCATTAAAACAGTAATGGATCATTTGTCCAGTCAGTTTTCATTTGTCAGTGAAGAGCTGTCCACACCTTGTTGTACTTATACTAGGTTTTATTTTCAGTGTGGAACAGTCATCATCGTTTACTTCTTTGTTTATATTTATTTTGTTGTCATGCTGCCTAATGAAAATAAAGGGTGTTTACTCTGTAGAAACTATTCAGTCTTGTTTTTTTAATCTCCTCTGAGCTGAGGTTCTGTCCTCTCTCAAGGTCGGCCATTTTATAGGTTTTCTGCTGCATCAGGTATTTGTGGGAAGCTCAGCCTGCTTTGCCCTGCCTGCCTGCCTGCCTGGCATACACAAACTCACCTCCTCTTTAAACTAATGCACACCCCTCTACACACTATGACAAAGGAGGTGTGTGTTTTCACACCCACAGCAGATGCATGCAGGCACTGCCACACAAAAGCACGCACTTAATGTCAGATGGGTCACGCTTGTGTCCTTCCTGTGTGACGTGGGAGCTGTTTTGCGGCTGATTTAAGAGCCCGGGACATGAGATGAATTTCAACATGTAGCCTGTGTCTGTGTCCACAACTCACCCTGCCTTGATCATGTCACACCATGCCCTGGTTAATAGCTTTAGTTGTCTGGTCAGTACTGTGTTGGTTTAAATAGATGAACTCCTGTACTGAGCACGTATGGAGCCTCAGACGTTGACAGACTCGCAGGCAGCCAGGGCGTCTGGGCGTTCTCATGCCGTGGACCATCACAGGTCAAAACAAGGTGACGCATTAGTTCCTGATTGGTCCGCAGGGAGGATTAATCACTCATGATTCATACTGTTGCTTTGTTATTTTTAGAACAAAGCTCCCTGAATCGCTTTGAATGAAAAACTTTCTCAAAGATATTAGACAGAGAAAGAATATGAACTTAAGCATGAGCGAGGAATTCCTGGTACAGTAAAAGAAAAACAAATCTGTGTTTAAAATACATTATGTTTGCTGTGACTGTTATCTGCTTGTGTCTGTCTATTACAGATCTTATGTATATTAGGTCTTGGTCTTTTTTTGGACTAAATTGTACACCACACAGAGCCCTGTGGATTATGTATGCCCAGCAAGTCTTCTTCAGATGTACAACCAGCTGCTTCAGTGTGGCCTGTGAGGATCCTCTCCTCCCACGCTTTCTCCTTCTGCGCCCCCCTCCCACCTTCCCTCCGTCTCTCTCCTCTTGGCGTCATCCTCTTGGGATTAAAGCGCATAGCCATTGACTACCACAGAAAAACAGGCTGCCTGGACTTTTCTCTCCTCCCCTGTTTTATTGGGTCATTCTTGCTGTGTTCCTGTCATCTATTTTTGTCTGCTGACAACATCACATTTGGATTTCATTGGGATGTATTATGGCAATAATACCTGAGAGGGTGTTCTCTGCTGTGATTATGGGTACACTATGATTCAGTAGGTAGGAGATGAACACAGTTGATAGTCCCAAAGTAACCTTGATCACAGTAAATGGAATTTTAAACACATGTGCGATGTGAAAAGTAACATGAATATAAGAACAAGATGAATGAAAACACAAGAAGGGATGCTAACTGGTTGTCTAGTTGGGAGTTGCTGTCCTTGCGGTTGATAAAATAATCTATCATTTCTGCAGGATTTCCCAAATATGAGAATATCATTTGGGAAGCTAGAGCAACATTTTACAGACTAAAAAAATCATTAAAGTAAATAATTGATTAAATTCAACTAATTTTAAGTTTCAGCCTTAACTCACTTTAACAGTACTTGCTGATGCAAATGCAGACCAGCCTTTCTGTGATACACTAAGAACTGACCTCACTAAAGTTATGTCCCTGGGATGCCATACGGTTGAGGCAGACCCCTCCGTGTGGAGTTTTCTTGTTCTCCCTGTGTCTGCGTGGGTTCTCTCCGGGTACTCCGGCTTCCTCCCACACTCCAAAGACATGCAGGTTAGGTTAACTGGACAATCTAAATTGCCCTTAGGTCTGTCTTAAATGTGGCCCTGCGACTGACTGGCGTCCAGTACAGGGTGAACCCCGCCTCTCGCCCCAAGATAGCTGGGATAGGCTCCAGTCACCCCTGTGACTTTGTTCGCAGGATAAAGCGGGTTAGAAAATGGATAATATGTAATATTGTAGTGCAGGAGCTTTGATACTCACATGGTGTTTGGTAAGTAAGGTAAGGTTTGGTAAGAAATGGAAATGGCTCTGTTATGGTTTAGCAAAGAAACAATTAATGATACTCCTTCAAGGTCAAGGGACAAGACATCGGACGTAGGTTATGTGAGCTGGAAATCACACTCCTGCTGTCGTCCTCTTGCCACATCAAAGAATGAAACAACAGAGTATTGTAATACAGTAAACACAATGTTGTCATTTCATTCTTTCCAGAAACTGATGTGCTGATTTCATGGCTGCTTGCATCATATAAAAATACTGACATGCTTTTCAAGCATTTTCCAGTATTAGTAATGGGACAAGGTTCACAAGCTATTCAGGGAGCATGTTGCCTCATGTTTGTTCCTAAAGTCTACTGTGTGTGTGTAAAAATCACATTATAAGTTTCTATTGCATTACATCCTTGTGTTTTATCGTGTGTATTACAGTGCAGCATTTATTAATCTTATACTAGGGTGGAGAATCACTCAAAATATAGAAAAGATATACTTGAAATCATGGAACTCATTTTTGAATAAAAGCTGCAGGTTGGTCAGCGAAGGTCTGGACACAGTGTTGTTATAGATGAGAAAAGAATGGACATTTAAAATACAAAATGGATTTGCTGTAAAGGAAAAGATTTGACAGCTGATATTGGGCTGAGGATAGAGAGCTCAGAGAGCACAGTCACCACAGGATAGCAGGGCAGCCAGTGCTGGTGTTTGACTGTTGATTCACACTCCAGTGTGTGTGCCAGGATCTCCATGCGTAAACACTGAAGTGAAATTCTGCTTTGCAAAGCTTCATCAGCATGGCTTATTTGATCTACAGACTACACACAATTAATGATCTCTCCCTCTCACCCCCCTACCCCCCACCCCACCCATCCTGTTCTCTCAACCTGCTCCCTTGCCAACCTTCAGCTCATTTTCTTCTTTCCCTTTTCACTGCTCGTCTGTCTCACAGCTCTGTCTCCTCTCTCATTATTCCCCAAATTCTTCTCTCCCTCCACTTTCCCCCCGTCATCCTCTTGCCTCTACATGTAATTTCTTTTATCTCATTCGTCTTTCTCCCTCCTGATCTGCCTCTTCACATCCTCCCTCCCCCCTCCCTCCCCCTCCCCTCCCTCTCTGCTTCTCTGGCAGGCTGCTCATTGCAGTGAGTCAGTATCATGGAGGCAGGCAGCGGGGCTGCCGCAGCGGTGGGGAGTGCAGCACTAGGACTGCTGGGAGCCACCACCACGTCCAGCCATGACATCTTGGACAGGTAAGAGCACAGGACGAGGCTGGAGCACACGCTCAGGAGCACACCGCCCCATTTTCCATCAGAGTGAAGAGGGGAGGAAGAGTGTATGTGTGTGTGTGGAGAGAAGGACCACACCTTAGGTTGTGATTTGGTGAGCATGCTAGTTTGTTTATAGTCAGAGTAGGGGGCATGGAGAGTGTAAATGTGTGTGTGTATGAATATGAGGGTATCTCTTATGCTCTCTGTGCATGTATGTGTGTCTCCATCTGTGTCATTACTCTCACTGCATGTGAGGCAAGAGCTCAGGTTTTGACAGTTGGAGAATCTGGTTTGTGCTTGTAGCAGTGCCGGTATAGAGTGCATGTGAGTGTGCATGTGCTGGAGTGTGTGTTGACGGTGTCTGTGTGTGTGTGTGTGGGGGGGGTTGTTACTTGGCTTCCTCTATGCCTCAAGGAGAAATGACACCAGGGTATGCGCATGCAGGGGAGGAGGGGGAGACATCAGCAGACGTGTCTGAGCACTGTAGCTGAGCCGATAGGGTGAGTTTGCACAGTCACCACCCCACCCCCTGTTTAACCCCCACACACACCCCATCAGCCCATAGCAACTGGGTGACAGCCATCACTAACCCTCACCGCTGGAAACCCTTCATTCAGATTTCCTTCTCTGACAGAGTCAGTCAACTCCAACCACCACTGCTTCCACCGAGGAGCTGCTTTCCGCGAGTTACGTCATCGCTACAGCTGTACACCCACACCCACATGCCCGTGCACTGTCATCACACACTCACACCCTCAAGCGTGTGCATTCACAAAAAGACACATGGACTTGTATCCAACACACACGCACGCTCCACAGCAGTGTTTTAGGACAAACTGTCACAGATGCAGGCGATAAACACACACACAACAGACAGCTATTAATCTTTCTTGTTAGGGGCTTCTGGGCGTGTTTCCCCATTCACGGCGAGCTCTCTCATCAGCTATCAGGTGCTGCTGGGATATCACTTATCTCCTCTGCATTACAGTTGTTGCTCTCAATGCCGAAGAGGTATAACTAATCTCCCACACTTCCTGGGGATCTCCTTTGACACATTGTACAATCAGAGATGGAAATTGAGGCAGTGACTCATTTAGCTGTCATTTCCTTACTATTTCTGTTAGTCACCACCGTTCACATCCTGACTGAAATATACATCTACACACATAACTGTTCCAGTGCCCTCCAGCCAGGTGGCCAGTGGCTTCTCCTAAATTATTTCTAAGGCAGCATGATGTGTGTTCACACTGCTGAATTAGCGGTGTGTATCATTGGCTACACACTTGTGTACTTGTGTGCACATCTGTCTGTGTTTCTGTAAATTTATGCTGCTGTATATTATCTTTTCAGGAGGGTGGGGGGGATTACAGTTGAGGCTGCTCAGCCCCTCCACCTGCCCCTCCAGTCCTGAACTGGGTCTAAATCCTGCACTGGGGTTACCATGGCAGCAGCAGCTTAGCATACATTAGACAGCGGTCCAACATTACTGAGTCTGAGTGAGTGAAAAGAAGAGAAAGGAGGAAAAAAAGAGACAGTGAAGGGGAAGATACAGATCAGAAGTGGAAAATGAAATGGAAAAAGAGGAAAGAGATGTTTTCCTGCTAATGTGCTTCTAGAAGATGGCATGAACAGTTTATAGTATATGAAGGTGTGTGTGCAGAGTGTGTTTTTGCACTGCAGCAGATTATTTCTGTTATCAGACGTCAGGGAAGGTGTTTGGCCGGGCTTGTGCATTCTGAAAGTTGTGTGAATCCTGGTGGACTGAGAGGATCAGCAGCTAGCACTGAGGAGGGCGGATTGGGGACATGAGGCAGTGACAGAGAAAGAGAATGAAAGTGCTGAAAAACTGTACGCTGTTTGTGATTCCCTAATCCACTCAGACAGATGAGTGGATAACAGAGCAGCACTGTGCAGAGCAGGCCCACGCCGACAACCAAGCTCATTGAATCTGTAACTAAATCGATCATGTAGCTGCTAATTTAAGGTACACCCAGGCTGTGAGGGGCGTAGCATCCCATGTGACTGCACAGGCGGCTGATCGAACATGAGTTCAGGCTCCGTATGTGTTTCATACGGTGTTGTCAAGCTTTGAAAAGTGCTTGGATTTTGATAAAAAATTACATTTCTTTTTAAATGTAGAAATGATAAGTGAGGAGAGCCTAACTGATCTGAGTAGAATCAGTTAAGGTGCTAGAAAACACACCTTGAAAATGCTTGAAAAGCGCTTGATTTTGACTTTGGAAAAGGTTTTTTAACTCACTGTAATCTCCTGGTCACAGTAAATAAATTGGCAATAAGCAAAATAAGAGGTGATTTTTGTTTTAGCGTGTATTAGAGTCTTAGTGAGTATGAAATTTAAAAGATCTGGACAGAAGAAGGGTCTAATGAAGTTCTCTGTAGTACTTCATAGATACTGTATATTCATTGTTACTTTGAGCTCTGGGGCTTTTGAAACACATAGATGAAAAATGAAAGGTTTCAAAGTCACCACACTGAATGTCAAAGCTTTTAAAAGAGTGTAACTATATAATAGTTTTTGCAGATCATTTCTGTTTGTATTACAGAGTTACACAAGGATTTAAAGTGTTTTCCTTACCCTCACTCCACACTGCAAAGTGCAGCTTGTCGTTTTCTTAAGATCCTGTATTCAGTGGATAATCTAAAAGTTGGACTCATCCAAATGGATGGTTCTTTCAGACATGTAAAAAAAGCACAGTAACCTTGATCTGCGGTCAGAGCTGCAGCTCATTCACTTTGTGGAACTGGAATATTTCCAAGCAAGGAACAGAAATTATTATTTTTATTATTATGAATTCAGCCTTGTAAGATTACTTCAACCCTTAGCTAAGAAATATGCAAAACCTGTTAATACAGAGCTCAGTGTGAAGAGCGTAGACCCAGAGTTTGATATTGGTCTGTATTCTGTCCATCAGTATTCCCCAGATACGTCACATACTGCGCTTGTGCAACAGAGAGCAATTAGGTTGCTCTCATACGGCTCTTCCCTGTTTTAGTTTCCTAGTAATTGATGCTGCACAACAACCATAGTGCTATTCAATGACCGGTTACTAACACGGTTGTTCATTAAATCCATGCCTGAGTTCTGCTGAGGGAAAAATAACCATTATATTCAGTGACCATGGGAATGTTCAGTCGTTTCTGTAAATTTGTATTTGTAGCAGAGTAATATTTATAGAGACATCAAGTCATTTTTCAGTTTAGCATGGATGGCTGGCTGTGCTGTAACGCTGATTTGAAGCACAACAGGAACCACAGTTTGCCAGATGACATTGCTTGTTTCCACTTGTAGGATCATACCATTTTCATGGAGTTACTGGTGTAAAGATCTGGATGGGAGAACGTAGTACAAACAAGAATAGACAGACAGTTGATCCTTGTCTGCTGTGCCATATGCAGGACAGATAACGTGCCTCAGTGGGACAGGAGCTAAACTGCTGGCCCACTGGAGAGACTTTCAGCCAGTGGAGGAGATCCAGAACATGCATAAGGTTGAAATCCCGTGCACTGCCTACTAATGGCTTCCTCCCACTTTTTTTCTCTCTATTTATTGCTACTTTTTTCTCTCCAAGGCTTCTCCTTCGCAGTGGAAATTAAATGTGTGCAGAGTCCACAATAGATTTGACTTTCGATTATCTGCTCAAGACCGGTGACAATGAACTCATGTATCCGCAGAAGCACTGAGATGAGTCATATCTGATGTACTCAGACTGTCTCAACCTGCTCCTCCTCTCAGGTGTGTAGTAGGGCTAAATGATCTGAGGACAACATCTAATTGTTTTTCTTTTTTTCTGTGATTTAAATATTTTTTTATGTTATGGTTGTACCAAACATTATCACCAATCTTGTTTGCCCATTCATTCTGAATGAATCTGCTTGTGTTTTACAGAAAAAATAGTAGGATATACATTTATTAAGATGACTGTCATATTCAGATATAATCTTAAAAAGTAGCATTAGATTCATTGATAACGAGATTATTCGACCAGTCATTATGAGCTGGCAAAAAGACTAACGATGTTCGTTATGATGTTAGTCTAAATGTGTTTGTAATCTGATTGCTGTTGTACACGTATAAGTAAAAGAGGATTTTGTGCTAATAAGACTTCTCACATCTGTTGAAAACATAGTCACGACTGCTAACTACAGTGGCTGGTAAACAAAGGAAAAAAACTTCAATAAACTAGAGTGAATGAATCTATCTTCAGTTGAATCCATCCAACTATTAGCAACACAGGTGGCATTGATTTAATTAATTATATATGTGTGTGTGTGTGTGTGTTACAGAGTGTATGTGTGTGTGTGTCACAGAGTGTGTGTGTGAGTGTGTGTTA
>JBAJHX010000067.1:2361217-2381248 GCA_037176925.1 Amniataba percoides
GTGTGTGTGTGTGTGTGTGTGTGTGTGTGTGTGTGTGTGTGTGTGTGTGTGTGTGTGTGTGTGTGTGTGTGTTGCTGAGTGTAGTGTGTACATACACTGTGCGTCACTAGTCAATTTTGGAAGTGCTGCTGTGCACGTCTGTTTAATTTCCATCCCTGTTCTCCTGTCCTCTCAGCCTTTGAAGTTGATGAAAAGTCTGCATGGAGAGATGTCTCATCAACTTCAAGTTGTTCTATGAAATCCATGTTAACTCAGACTTACCTTTTCAGTGTCCTGTCCTGTTTCATTTCCGTTGTTGATCTCTGGATGCTAAACACATTCTATTCAAAATATCATTGATTTATGGAGACACTCTTTCCTTGTCAGGCAGAGTGGCAGACTCTCTTCATATCTTCTTAATATCATTAATCTGAGTATTTCCTCGGTTAATTGATTAATTATTTAGTTTAAAAGATGTCCAAAAATACCCAATGCAACTTCCTGAGGCCCAGAGTGAAGTCATCAAATGACCAGCCGTCCAAAGAAAAATCAGAGAAAAGCAGCAAATCCTCCCACGTGAGAGGCTGGAAATAAGACATGTTTGCTTGAAAGGAGCAGATTAATTCTCTGTCAATTGCTGCAGCTGTGTTTCTCTGTATAAAATTACTTGTAGAGAAATATCCAATGATCCTCATCATCTTGCACGTATTCATCTCTTCGTACATCTGTATAAATCAGTTCAGTAGGACAAATGGCTTGTGTCATTTTGGGGCTTTTGTTTTTTGTTTTTTTTTTACTAAATGGTCATTAGACAAAATAATCACTGCATTCATCAGTAATGAAAAGTATTAGTTGCAGCCCTGAAGCTAAATATTCAGTGAAGTTCATTCTAAGTCTGTGTGTTTTGGCTGTAGGGGCCTGAGGCCTGGACGTCATCTCGAGGACGACGATATTGTGCCCGAGCTGGCTCACATACATCCCAGAGAGAGACCCGACTGGGAGGAGACCATCAGTGCCATGGTGAGACACACATACACACGCAAGCACACACACACACACATGCAAGCACACACACGCACAGTAATTGTGATGTTCATGTCCAGATGTGAGACGGTCTCTGTTTTGAGTACATCAACTGGATTGATGTCCTGCTCTGGTCTCGGTTAGGCCAAAGCTCTCGTTGAGGGTCTTTTCTGATCTGCACAGCCCCCATCAGCCGTTTGCTGCCTGTCACACTCTTATCAGTGTCTCATTTCATTCCAGTAGATAGATTAGTTGTGTCTTCCTGTCCTGTTGAAACTGTGTCTCATCTGCTCTCGAAACACTATCGCACTCTCATGATTAATGCAGGTGACTGTTGGCGTCCTAAAGCTCCCCTGCTCCAAACTCTTTGCATAGATAGTCATAGCGAGCCATCTACCCGCCACCTGTGCACTGCTGTATCATCTGTTCATCTCAGCCCGTCTCTCCACACTGGATTCCACTCACCAAACTGCACCATTCATTATTTCCTTTCCTTCCATCTTTGGTTCGGGTCTCGCTTCTTGTATCAACAGCACGGTGAAAATGAGGCCGTCTCCATGGTAACATGCTGAGCCACCCGTGGTCGGCGCGTGGTTGGAGCCCTATCGCAAGTGCTCGCTTCGATCAGGCAACAGAGAGAAAGAGAAACAACAATCTCACCAGGCTAATGAATATTGATCACAGAGGCGGGGCTTTTAATACTGCATGTCTGCTATTCTTTGTTCAATATTTCATACGAGGGGGACTCAGTACTGGAGTGGCATGCATTATGTATGTCTCCGGTGGTTCGACGAGGTGATGAGACGCGCTAAGCAACTTAGTGTAAGCTGTCACACCAACGCCCTGTTGCACTGTGTAGGAGAGATCACGTTCGTTGTCGACTGCGGAACGAAGCATAAAGGAACAAAAGATTCCCAAATCCCTGCGACGTAATGATAAAATAAACTGTAAAATCTCTTTCAATAATTAGAGATTTGCCGTGACATACAGCCTTTAGACATTGGACTAGGAATAGGCTTGAACAAGTTCAAAGCCTTCACATTCATTTACAACACTGGAGTCACAGTCAGAAAAGCATTTTGGAATGTGCCTGTGGCTGTTTTTGGCTTTACACACACTCACACTTTTACTGACAGAAAGCACTAAAGAAGCTCCAGTTCATATAAACATTAACTCAAAGCAGGTTTTAGTTGAGTTTGTAAAGCTCTGTATGTTAGGACTGTGAGTTGTATTTTCATCATCGCTTCATGTCCTGATCCACTAGTCAAAAAACAAACAAACAATGAAGTACTTTCTAAAAAATATCACATACCAGGATGACCCAAAGACTTGCAGTTTATTACGGCATAGAAGAATAAGGGAGAAAATCCATTCAAATGAGAAGCTGGAAAAATGCTTGAAAAATGTTTGAAACTATTTGAATCAGCTCATCACTGCTTGTGTATGTGAGTAATTAAAATGAGACTCAGCTTTATTGGCCAGGTATTTGTACATTGCAGTGTCTAAACACCTGCCCTCCCACCAGCTCTGTCAGCCTCTTCCAGTTAGCACCCTGAACAGAGGTGGTGCAGACTGTCTCAGCTGTCTTAAAAACCATGACCTCATCTGCATAGCACCTTTACTGTCGCTGACCGTCTGGCTGTGGAGTCACAAGCTGAATACAGGAAACTTTCAGGAGACAGTTCTGACCCTCCTTAACTTTATCTTATTCACACCAAACAAAGTTTTCACACAAATCCTTTTTTTGCTACTGGGATTTTTTCAATCACTTTCCCTAGATGTGTTTTTTATCTCTTAATCTTTTTTCCGTGCCTCATTTTGTCTCCCAGGTGTCTTCCAACAACCTGCTGAAATGGAAATTCTACAATGAATATGTCCACTGATAAAAATGTGCCTACCCCAAAATAGACTCCAGCCTCAATGTTGTTGACCACAGCTGCATTTAATTTTCACTCTAATTTAAGCTAAACGAGGCAGGTCAGTGGCTTTGTTGAGCAATGCTGGCTGTTGAGCCCCTGTGCAGAGCGGATGCTTTGGCCAAACACAGTGAACATATGAGCAGTGTATATCATGTCTCAGCATGAACCGTGAGAAGAAAATGTCACTGGTAGTATTTCTTGTAATATTCTTGATGCTCAGACTACAACATGTCTTTATAGTCCCCGTCTGTGTGCTCCTTTCACACCTTCAGCGAGTCAGGCCTCTGACCAGTTCCTCTGACTTTGTTAGGAATAAATATAAAAGTGCAGATGTGGTGAGATGTAAAACACAGGGATGAGCTACTTTTGTCCTGTTGTCTAATAAATAAAACTGAGAGAATATCAAGTTCATGAGCTAACAAGCTTGTGCACTCTGATCAGAATCAACCTCACTATTAAAGTCCCAGTGAAACAGCAGTTGCTGTGTGTTTGTATCTCACAGTGAAAGAGAACATGTGGGGGATTTAAATTAAATCCTTCAGATTGGATTGACCAACAGTCCTCTGTGGAGTTGTAACCACACCTTCCTCTCAGGCCTTGTTAGTGGACACTCAGACTTAAAGCAGCGCTGTGTTAAATGCCAGGGGATGTGGTGTTAGTGCTGTGTGTCTCCTCAGGTATCGGTGTGACTGAAATTTGACCCACAGAGTCCAGTTGAAGGCTTATCAGAGGGTCGCACATTGTGCAGTGTTATAGTATTATGAGCAAGGATTTTAAAACTGTGGAAAGTTCACCATCTCATGTCTTCAGGCCATCATCCTTTTCACAAGTCCTCTCACTAAACACCAACAGGACAGACAATCAGCAGTCAGTGTTTACAACCAGTACACTTGAATCAGAAGTGAAAAGCTTGTTGGCTATTAGAATGTTGCTGCAAAGTGAAGCCTAAATGGAAAACTGTCCAACGGTACAACAGGCGCAGAGATTTATTTGTATGTACCAGCTGATGTTTGTGTGTGTTTGTGCATTTTAGGCGAGGAGTGCAGAGATCCCTGAGCTGAGGACGGAGCCCCTCATGCGCTCCTGCAGCAGCAGCACGGCCAGCATGAAGGTCAAGAATGTCAAGAAGTGAGCAGACACACACTTACACAAACACACACACCTGCCTCTGCCTGTCTCCTCCACCTCTCTCACATCTCTCCTTCTCTCTCTTCATTCTATTTATCGCCCTTAACTTGCTGTTTATCGCCTCTGTTTCCTGCTCGAGTTCCTTCCATTCCCTGAGTCTATTTCTGTGTCTTCCTCCTCTTTTCACTCCCTCTGTTTGCACTGCGCTCATCCTTCTTATACTAGTCACACACACACACACACACACACACACACACACACACACACACACGTACTGTGAGGTGTTATCATGAGCAGAGGATGCAGTGCCAACCAAGCTGTGTGTGTGTTTTGTTTTCAGACTCTGCTTCACCAAGGGCCACTTCCCCAAACTGGCAGAGTGTGCTCACTTCCACTACGAAAATGTGGACTTTGGCACAATTCAGGTAACGACCGTAAAGCTTCTCTCCTTACTCACATTAATGCAGTCTCATCACACACATCCCAAACGATGCAGAATTCAACCTGAGGCCGGACTGATCGTCCTGAGAGCACCGTATCTGCTTCACTGTGGTTTTAAAATGTTTTCATGTATTTATTTTGGTGGAACTGGCTGTATGAAATTACTGCACCACGGTTGTCAATCATGGCGTAGACAACGCTTTGAACTTCACCACTTATGTTCTCTGTAGTTCTTCCCCTGCAGTGTAGAAATGGAAATATGATGTTCATAAAGACAGAACTATGACTTGCTCGTCTTTTCCAATTGACATCAAGCAGAATTCATGCTTTTTTCTGTTGATATCATGAAGATGGTTGATGATTTGCATTTGTTTGATATCGTCTTAAATGCCCAGTCAGGTACAGCACGACCTCATTCACTCCAGCATCACACACCGCAGCTCACTGAGGGGTTTCTGTGTGGAACTGGTGGAGGTCACTCTTAGATCTAGATATAACCTGCAAGTAGCTGCTGTAGCCTTCTTTGACAATGAGGTGATTGACATTGTTAGGATTTCATTTTAATTTGAAAATACCTCTCTGGGCTTTGCTGTGTGTTATCATCTGGCAAACAGATCCAGTGTTTCTGCAGTTGTAGAGAATGACTGTTCCCTGATGTGAAAAGTGTTTCATCATAAATATTGTAATTGTACATTTTTCACTCTGGCGGTTTTACCATTTTGTTAAGAAACCAGTAGGGGTCAGCAGTCAGCTAATTTTATTACATGCTGCCGCTGTCGAGAGGGCAGAGCGAGAGGGTTTGATATAAAACTTGCATCTACTTCACCTGCTGCTTTTGTTGATGCAACTCAGGTTACACCACAGAATCCATCTATTTATTCATGGCATGCACAAAGGAAACTCTACAGCTAATATGGATTGTGTGCAGTCAGTAAATCACTTCTCTTTTTGTTATCCCAGCTGTGCGTGCTGGCTGGTCACACTGGCACAGAGCAGCATGACTGTGTAACCCTGTGTGCTTTTCATATTGCTTTCAAGTAGCCCTTTCTTTTGGTTTGGTCTGGTTGTTTTTCTGCTCAGTGGTTTTACTCTTCAGCAGAGCTCTCGCCTCTTCTCTTGAGTGAACCAAACCCCCAACTCATGTCTGTTTGTTAAGAGATTAATTATTCTTTATTTGTTCGATCAGAATATTGTATATACAGTCTTGCCTCAACCAAACATGCTTGTTGGCTTGTTTAATGAATTGGTAAGAAAGTATTCTGTTTATTTGGTACAGTTGATTCTGACATGATGTAAATACTTCAAGATTTTTGATAAATGAAAACATTGCTGCTTAGTTAAACTTTACTTTATTTTTTACAGTTGTCATGGTGATTGTTTGACTGACGTTCCTGCAGTGCTACAAAAGTTTCATGTACCCCCCCACATAGTCAGATGGTTCATTTTGCAAACAAATATGAGCATATTCACTGAAATGTTATTTGTAGTCCTGCCAGCTGTCATCTGTTACAGCTGTTGTGAAAGTTGTGTCACCTGGTTTCATCTAGTGACGTTCAAGAATCTGTTTGTCCTCTGACTTCACCAGTAGATGTGCACTGTGCCTGCAGCCTCAGATCTTTTGTGCAGTGTCCTGCACTGAAGCAGGCTTAGGACATGGGCTCAGGTTGGCAATAGGCCTTCAGCTGGAGGACATATTCTTTCATTCCCATAATAAAAAACCTTGCCAGAGGAGAGTTTGAGTCAGAGGAGGTTTTGTTTTGGAAACATTAGGATCTCAGAGTCACTGAAGACTTAAAAGGAGAGAGCCTGCATTCAGAGCAATGCTTCGTGGCAGTTTTTTCTTTCTGTTATGAAACTGGTATTTCAGATGATATTTGCCTGGTAAACTGCCAATTGTTTTGGCAATGTGGGATTGTTTTTGTTCATTTCACAATTTTAGACTTTATTATCCTCCAAGTGCACATTTTGAGAATTGCTGGTGACAAAGAGGTTAATTCATTAGAGTTTGATGTTTTGTTTGTGTTTCACAAGTTCAGATGCTGTATGAAACCCCAACAGAGACAAAAGTTACAGTCAGAATCCTTTTACATCTGTAGTTTTCTCTTAGGTGTGCAACTGAGACATTGCCAATAAACTACAGTTAATTTAATGTGACAAGCAGACTGTCACACCCCGCAAGTCTTTCTCTGCAATGGCTCTTTGAGCTCAGTCTGGATATCATGAAGGTGATGTGATGTCTAACTGGCAGAATTTTTCCTCTCAGTAGACGCAGAGGCTATGATGAATAGCGACATCCTGTGGGAAAGCAAAATACAATTTTCTCATTTGAAACTCTGCTAACATTTACAGTGTCACAGGTTTGCCTGTAGCAGTATGCTTGGGCCAAATAACATACTGAGATCTTTAGCTCCTCTCTGGCACATGAAGTCAGGCTCACAACCTGATTCTCAGCTTTCTCTGCTTTCTAATTAAACTCCTTCAGTTTAAATGAGATGTCCTGACTTATGCCTGAAAGTATCTCAATGAATGAATGAATGAATTTGTTCAGATATTCATGGTCCAGTTGATGAAGCCACTATAAGTCAAAATTGTACCGTGTTCTATATTTTGGGTGATGACCTACAAAACTGATGACATTTCCATCAGCCTGAGCTGAGATATGTGTTCAGAGCTACAGTAAGTATGAATGTTGGCACACTGACATGCTAAACTGAGATGGTCACATTATACCTGCTTAACACAAGCTTGTTATTCCTGTCTTTGTGAGCATGTTAGCATTTAGCTCAAAGCATTGCTGCACCAAAGTACATAATCAGAGTGGTTAGCACGGAGCGTAGCCTCTCTGCACTGAAGCAGTCAGTACTGCCAGAACTCTGTCAGCATGTCAGCGTGAGCAGGAGGAAGTCTGGAAAGTTCAGTCAAGAACCAACAACTTGAGAATGTCTTTACCATTTAAGCACCTGGTGATTCACAGTGAAACGCTGGAATATAACTTTAAATACTCACTTGATCTGACATTAGAAACATTCTTCTGTTTATACATCTGTGTATTTCCTCATCAGGTTTCAGTGAATCAGTGAAGGGGGTTTGGGGCCTTTTGTATGAAAAGGACACAGAGACATTAGCATATGTCCATATGTCCACCTCCACCACTGTGGATAGAACCTCTAGACAGAATGACCAATCAGGTCGCCAGCATAAGTAAGAATAAAGCTCATCGTTGTGCATGTATACACACAGCCACTTGTCATTTTTAAATTCTCTAATTCTGAAATAGGTGAAATTGTTGATAGTATAGTTATAACAGAAAATAGTTGTTTATCAAACTGTGATAATTCTTTCATATCAGGTCGCCTCCACTTTGTGACATATTTTCAAGAAACTAATAAAGTAAAAGTATTTAAGGATCACAGCTGTGACATCAACTGCAGCTGGGTTATGTTTATTTGCAAATTTGACATGACTTGACTTGACATTTGATGAACGTTTAAGTATTGTATTCGTTCTGCCATATGGCATAATTCAGCTCGAGGCATGCCTCAAAACGGACCATGAAAGGACACAGATTGTCATCAGCAAAGTGTGTGTACATCATGGCACTGAGCGGCTGCATATTTACCCCCCGTCATCACTTTTATACATGACACACCCATGTCTCTGTATTGTATAAAACTTGCCAGTGCCTGGGTATTTAGGGTACGATGAAACCGCTGCATCTGGCTACAAACAATCAAACAATATAACTTAAGTCCCTTTAGTTGCTCATTCTGATGTCTTCTAAACGTAACAGAACTCGTTGACTTGTTGTCCACATGCTGTCTATATTGAGATTGTTGCTGAAAAGAGATGGCTGTTTGCCTTAACAAGCATGTGTATCTAATAAAATACCCACTTTCCAAAAATCCTCACTTATTCTTTTTCACCACAGTATTTTTCAGTGCAAATACTGTACCTACTGTTATCCCCCACACAGTGTGATATGTGTGATGTGGCCTCTGTCCTGCTTGATGTCTCTCTTGAATGGCCTCCATCCTCCCTCTCTCTCCCCCTCAGCTCTCTCTTAGCCCTGCAGGCCAGTGGCTACATGATACAGTGTGCAGCCAGACACCAGGAAAACAACTTTATTGACTTCAGCACTACTATCCCACTGTGCCCGTTGGCCCTGCTCTTCCATATGGTTTATCTACAACCTAGCATTTTGTCCCGCCTTGTCACACACTGAGGTTCGAGCTCTTACACATTTTGCTATTAATGGAGATTGAAAACCACACAAAGCGCTGCTGTCTAACGGTCACAGTTTTCACTTACTGTTTGGTGTACAATGATTAACAGCATTTGAAGTTATTCTTAGTTTGCTGAAGGGGAACTCCAGTCAGAAATGTTTTGGTTTGTGTTCATGGCTGTGATGTCTGAGCTTCACTGAGCACAATGAGTTTGACACTTGAAGACTGTTTCCACATTCATCTGCTGAATGAGGAAAGTTTCTTTGTTCCCAGCTTAAATCTCAGTTTAGCCTGTGCACATACAAGCATTTTTATTGTTTTTGTGGATAGCTGGAGAGAGACAGGAAGGGGGTAGAGAGGTAGACACGCAGCAAAGGGACCCGGCTGGGAATCGAACCGGGGTCCGCTGCATCGAGACTCAGGCTTCAAACATGTGTGGGCACGCTCTACCACTGAACCACCTGCGCCACACATGCAAGCATTTTATGAGAAACAAGTATTTTGATGGATATGAAAATATATTTGGAGGGGATCTTTGAAGATGAAATATATTGACTACAATACTTAATTTCGTTGATTTATTAAAGAGCCATTTGTGAATGTGTATGATAGCAGGTTGTAAGTTGTGCTTAGAACAGGAATAATTAGCTGATATTCAAGTCAGTTGACAGACAATCATTTCAATCATTTTTCTCTTACATCAGTCTAAATTGATATTTTGGGGTTTTGGTCAGACAAAAGAAGCAACTCGAAGACATCACGATGGGCTGAGAATGTTGAGACTGGAATATTTTTTGCTGTTTTTTGGTTCATTAAATGGTTAATAAATCTTATTCTGCAGATGAAGTGATGATGAAAATAATTGTTTTTTGCATGCCTACTTTTCATATGTTTCTCAAAGGATCAGCCAGCATAGCACTCAGTGTCATTGTTCTGGTATCTATTATCTTTTATTTTCCTGCCACTTGTTTGTTTTCAGGGCAGACAGACAGCCCTTCAACACAAAAGCTCTCTGTCCTGATACACACAGCCAGAGGCCACACATTTAATGGCTGTGCACGCAGGGAATATCATGCACCAAATAAAGCTGATATGAATACAATTTCCAGACATGAATTTTATGATCATACAAACAACGTAATGCATGTAATGATTTAGCAGAAATGGGCATTCTCATATTAATCATGAGATGATATGTGATACGTGGCTTAAGACATTTTGTGTGTGAAAGACAAAGACGGAGAGGGTGGTGTATCCAGCCTCCGACAATAATCACAGCAATCAATCTGAGTTTAACAGCTGTGAAGGGGTCCCCCTCTCTCATCTCAACAGCAGTGCATGCACTTCTAAAGGCTGTGATTTTAGTGCGAGGGAGAAAGAGAGCAGTAGGCTGCATGTATGTGTGCAGTCATGTGTGTGATGAAGATTGACTCCCCTCTCAGCCATTCTTTAGGCCTGCTCACTACTGCCGCACGGCCGATGTGTCTCAGCTGCTTTCACCTTCCGACTCTGACATGACAGAAACAGTCTGGAGGGGGAGTGAGAAGGGAGAAGGGAGGGGGGAGGGGTATCTGCTCGTCATTTTGTCTCTGCTCTCACCCATCCCTCCGTCCTTCCATCCATCCATCCGTCCATAACTTGCCTGCCTGCATCCACCCGGCTAGCTGAGCACCATGACACAATATGCTCCTGCTGCCCACTCACCCACCTCACTCACAAAGGACCAAGAGAGATGCATAGAGAGTTCCCTCCCCCAGTGCGACCCAATCCATCAACTGCAGCAGCATACTGTAGACAGCACCGGGCCGCACACACCCAGCCAGGCTCTGCTTTAAAGGCACAGGGGTGACTAACAGCACGGTCTGCAGAATATTCATGATAATATATTGCGTTTTTACTGGAGTCTGGCAAAGATAGCACAGGGAGTGATACCAGATTGGTTTAAAGTGTATAAATGAGAGTCTGGACAAAGCTCAGAGCCACAGCCTGCAGAGATATGATGTCAAAGCCCCCGTCACATGTTCATTCACAGGACCTCTCTCCACTCCTTGTGAGCAAAAGGATGATGTAACGGTTAGACTCACTCTGCCCTTGTTAGAGGAAACAAAGGACCAAGCAGAGTGCACACACACATGCACACACACACACAATGTCTCTCTCTTTCTCTGCATCTCTCATGGTCATTATTAGAGGACAACAATAAGTGTTGAAAATGTGTTTGTCCTCAAACCAGAATGCACATTTAGAAAATGTTAGAAAATGTCCACTTTCGAGTTGATTTTAAAAGATATGATTCAAAATGGAAAACCACTTCAGTTAGTCACAACAACGTTCATGTATTTCACTAATTCTTTTGATTCAGTCCTGGTTTTACATTATTTGATTATTTTATGCTGCTAAACTAAACATTAGGTTGTAAAGCTTTCAGTCCCATTACATACAAGTCATTCAGAGAAGGTAATGCCTGCTGTTTTGAAGGGGTTTTGAGTTTCACGTGTTAAGTTATATGAAACCGTATGCCTCAAAGCACGCATTGTTTGCCAACAAGTTTGGCTTGTGATCGACTCAACCAAAAACTGATGTCATTTGAATAGTCTTTAGAGGCCTGTTGAGGTTAAAAGTATTGCACAATATAAAAGCTCATGAAAAAGGAGTTTAGCCAAAGAAAGGACACCCTGAAGAATGACTTATTTTAAAGTTGAACTGTCAAAACTGAAACTAGACTGACTGAAAGGCTGAGTTACACTCAACATATATGATGCTACTATCTCCTAGAGATTACTCATTAAGAATTATGTGACTTTATATTCCACAGATTAGAATTTTCTCTGTCCAGTGGTGTGTTGTTTTTTTTTATAACACCTCCAACTTAACTGGGTATATAAAACCCATCACTTCCTGTGCACCAGAGGATTTCTCCAGATGAAGTAAATGTAAAAAACTGTATTTGTATTCACATACATGCGTGTTCCCCAAGTGATGTTCATTTTCGTGTTTACTCCCACTAAACTGACGTGCAGCCAGTCAGCATAAACAGAACCCGCCTAAACTGTCCTATACACTCTTTCTTGTTTTGGCATCTCCGGCTCGACTTGACTGATTTGTTCCTCTTTCCTCCTTCACACTTGACAAACCATTCTGTCCTCTCCTACCTGACCTGGGGGGCCTCCAGCAGGGAAATGCTGGAGACGTGGGAACATTTGAACTGCTGAGCTGGCTGCTGGAGTAACTGCTGCACTCCCAGAGCTCTGAAAGCATGTTTGGAACGCCTTACCCCTCTCTGGCCTCCTGAAAATTAAGTTGGGATAGAAAAGACGAAATTCTAATATCCTCTTGACCTCGATGTTTTTGGTGTTTTCTTCTTCCTAATCACTCTGTAAAACTGGAATGCTGAGGTGCCTTGAAAGGATGCAGTCTAGCTTCATACATCTTGACCTGCGATTGTGAATAGTAGCCTTTATCTAAATATCGAACTGCAGTGTGTGACTGCAGTGTGCCTTCAGCACATAGTGAAATGAGCAACAGCAGAGTGGCCTGAATCAGCAGGATGTACATATTGACAACATACTCTTTGCTCTAAGGTGGAAATCAATTTGCAGCCCCACTGAGTGTCCCCTCATCTGAGAGTTATTCTGAGGTCACTGCCCTTGAACTTTTCTGTATGTGTGTGTGTGTGTCTGTGTGTGCACAGTATCCGTCTGAGTGAGTGTGAGTTACAGTAAACAAAGCTTTCTCTTAATGGGATTTGTTTTGTGAACCTGCTCCAAGTCATGAGCTCATCCCCTTCCAGCGATCTGTCTCTGTGTTTAAATCCCATTGCCCTCCTGAGTCCCTTCTTAGATCCATTTTTATAGCTTTAGGAACGATTTTAGATGTAGCTCCTTCACACTTCCTCCTTTAGCTCTGGAGTACTGCAGTAAAGCCCCGCAGGCAGTCCTGCACTCGAAACCCGACTAGTTCTGCAGTCTGACAAAAATACCACAGTGTGAAAATGGTGTCAGGGGAGAGCAGGTATTATTTTTAATCACAGCATTGCTCTGCCATTTTCTGCACACATCTATACCCACTTTTAAAAAAGTTAATGAGACGCCTCAACCTATGTAGCACCTATTCATGATCAGTGTTGAGTCACCAAGAACAATATCGTGGACTACTCACGTTTTTCATCTTAACACACACATTGTGCTCTGCTGTCCATCATAGATTACAGTTCATATAACAGAGAGGCTCTGGGTCTGTAGAGCAGCTGTCCTATGTCACAGGGAGACTCATGGGAAATTTATAAAGTGTAAAAGTGTGTCAGATAATGTTGGTATTTTATCTGAGGGATCATTCATTATAATCATGTACACATTATCTTTTAATGATCTCCATAGCTTTCCCCATAAATGAAATCAGTCTGAAAATTGAAGATTGCTTGAAGAGATATCTCTTTAAGTCTGTCTCTTGATCTGTCAGTCTGCCACTTTGGTTAAGGCTGAAATGTCTTTGAATCTATTTGATGGTTTGGCATTAGTTTGTACCGACTGTGGTCCTTCCCTGATATAGTGTTTTTTTTTTTCCATCATCCATCCTGAGAGCAAAGTGAATGTGTCAATTTCTTTAGTTTTCTATTATTTCTTATTACTGTCATAAAACAATGACATGCCCATCCACCTCAACCGGACTTTGTCTTCACTGCTAAATAGTAAATGTTAGTGTGCTGACCCTCGAAACCAGCCGTTCCAGTGATCTTCCTAACATGCTGGAGATAATACCCGCTCATCTTCAGCAGGTTAGCATTGTAACGGAGCATCTTAGCATGTTAGCATTCAGTCAGAGCCCTGCTGTGCTGTGCAGTAGTGCAGAAACACTTGTTTTTCTGAACGACTAACGCTGTCGTGTCTGATACAGTCAAATCCAAAGATAACGTGGTAGTCCTCGGTGCAGTGGAAGGAATCAGTTATGCCTGAGGAAGGACAGGAGTCCTCAGATGTGGACTGGAGTTCAACATTGGTCTCAGTGTGATAAATGAATAATGAACAGACACAGCTGTGTGTCGAAAATGTAGAACTGATGAATCATGCACAGTAATGAAGAAAATGAATCAATATCAAGAAGCACACAGTGGCAAAGTAAAACTTTTATTTTTCCATCATTTATTTTTGGCTGTATGTACTTCAGCAGGGATACGTCTTACTGTAATGTCTCCTGGTGCATTTTCACAGCTGTATAAAACAATAAAGGAATTTGAGGAGGGTTTTTGCTTCACTCAGTCTGAACACTTCACTCAGTCCTGGACACATTTGACCTGCCCATATGTGGTTTGTGATAAATCAGTCCAACCTGTCAGTGGCACAGCGGAGAGGATGACTGAATGAACTGGGTCATCATTGGATTATCGGTTAATATTCATAAGCAGACTTGTAGTGGAGAATGATTTGATGCTCTGCTCCGTGCAGCCGGTCCAACCAGACATGCCTGCTAACTGAGAGGAACGGCTCGCAGCTCATCTTGAATGCTGAATCTCTAGGAAAGCTGCTGGACAATTTTGGCACAGCTGGGACTTTTAGGAAACTGACATTGCCACAAATGTCTGGTGGCATATGCAGTTTAAGTAACATTTTTGAAGCTTGGGTCATTTCAAGAATGAAGGTTGCAGCAATTAAAGTAAGTAAATCAGTTTGCATAAAAAAACGGGACTTTATGGATGTTGAAACTGTCCTCCTTCTTGTCATGAGATTTGGTTTTCTTGCCTAGAGAAAGACACGCACAAACACAGGGAGGGGCTTTGCGAGCGCTGCAGGTCCTGTGCAGCTCTGTATCCTTGTGGCCTCTCTTGGCTCCCACGTCCTCCTCCGTGAGGCTGGCCTTTGCTTGGATTTCAGCTCTCCTTTCCAGCAATAGGTCTTTGTAATCCATCTCATGTGTGGATGGCACTCATCACAGCTGAGGCAACCTACACTTTTCTTTCCTTTTTTTTTTTTTTTTTATTTTTTAGGTATTTGGCAGCAACCTGAGAGCAGGCTGCTTAGCAGAGGGGAGCTTAAGGTTATATTTTTGGTGACTCTATTTCTACTTTGCAAGTGTGGTGGACTGCGAGCTACCACACTCTGTAGTTATTTATTGTGGAGTGAATTTTTAAATGTAGGGTTTGGTCGTCTGGAAATGGAAGTAGCTTTCCATTATTTGGTGCATTTGCATAGGATCCGTTGCCATACTTAATTGATTGTGCTCTTGGCTGCAGTGCCAGATTTCTTTTGACTCTATTGTGTACTTTTAAGAACAGCAGATTTCCTCAGTTGAGAGCTTCCCAAAAAGTGACACTGCACTAGAGGACAGCATAGAGAGGTCTGTACATGTGGAGGGCAAGAAAACTGCTCTTCCGCAAGTGCACACCCTCCCCTTTTTTCTCGTACCTCCTGTTCTCTCCCTCTCCTCTGCCTCTTTTTGCTCTCTCTTTCTCTCCCTCCATCCCTGCTCTTTGTCCTGGGAACGTACCAACCAGAGAGGGGGAAGAGGAGGAGAGAGGGGGGAGGGGTGAACCAGCATGTCAGACAGGGGAGAGGAGGGAAAAGAGAGAGAATAGCATGTGGCGTAAGGACAGAGAAGGCAGACCGTGAGGTCGGCTGCAGAACAAGAGTGGAAGAAAATAGCTTTTTGTTTTTTAAAAGACTCTGGACGCTCCTTCTCACTATTTCCTGCTGCTAATCAAGTGGGGTGTTTAAGTTGTGTTGGGTGCTAGCCACCAGAGAAAGGAAGCCAACAACAAACAGAAGGTGAGAAAATCAGGATGGGGCATCACAGTGGTTGGATGGTAGAGAGGGCAACATGGAGGAGATTAAAGCTGTCCCGTTGAGGAATCCACCAGATCACCGCCTTGTCTCATCCTCCAACACCAGCACCACCACTGCTGCTACTGCTGCTAACACTGCTGCCCCCCCGTCTTCTGTCTCTGAATCCCACACTGAGAGAGCTTACACTGTTCGGGAAGGAAAGTGGAGGGCTGAAATTTACGTCCTGCATTGGGAACTGTGATCCAGACGGAGAAACGGGACTCTGCAAGACAGGATGTACATTCTCACACTTGAGAAATAGAGACTGGAGGCAGGTGTTGGAGTGTTAAGGAGGGGCAACCTCTGATCATGAAGCTGCACAGCGTGAAAGGAAGGAAAGTGTAGGAACTCAAACAAGGAAGAATAAAAAGCAGACTTAAACAGCTGTGAGTACAAAGTGTCTTTTTTGTTTGTTTTTTTTACTGTGCCATTTAGTTCTTTTCTATCATTTTACCTATTTTTCAGTGTAGTGCTCCCCCCTTATCCTTGTGTGCCTGCAGGACTCATCAGAATAGCTTTTGTCCAAAATATGGCTGTTGGATTCAGCTTTTTCTTTCTCTGCAGGGAGCTTTGTTAGAAGGACTGTGCAAATTCACCTCTGTCTCTGATTTGGTGTCTTTGGAAAATTAACACCATGGATGGGATTTATCCTTCTGTTGGGAAATTAATGAGCCCACTGTTGTGATGTAAACAAGAGGAAAGCACAGACCAACCATTGTAGTGTACTTTTTTCCCAGTACGACCATTTGCAGCATACAGACAGTTTTACTTTCATAATTTTAGTGCTTTTTCTAGTTTTCACAGTGGCCTCTCTTAGGGTTGTTAATACTCATGTATGCATTCCATTGTTCCATAATGTGGAATTTAACCTTGAACCCTGTACATCCAGAATATCTTTATTTATTTATTTATTTATTATTTATTATATTTTGTGAAAGGCCACGTGTCTTCTCTTCATTACTCTGGTGCATATGGATATGAAAATCCTGTCTTCCCTGCACTGGAGAGACTAAAGCTCCCGTTGCTGCAAAGCTTTGCTGGAGCTACAGGGACAACGTGTGCTAGTGCAGCACAGGTTGGGTTGTAATCAAATTATAATGCTGTATGTTGCATGCATTGCAAAAAAACAACCTAGAATGGTAGACAACCTGTCTGGAGAGCCCCTCTGTTTGGGTGCACAGGATCGAGCACTGGATCTCATCATAAGCTGTAATTTGGTGACTGGCTAAAAGCAGAAACACTTGCTGAAATAGTAAAATAATTATGTCAAGCAGAAACTAGCCTTTGTAACTAGTGTATTATACTCCTTGTTTCTTCAAGTACTAGCTTTAGAGTAGCTTTATAAATGTTTGTTGTACAGCTCTGTAATTATGCAGCTGGGAGTCAAACACAGCATGCTTCTTCACAGCTTGCTTATTTAGTTTATGATGATTGCTGATTACCTTATCCAGTATTCCTATTCATGATTTTGCTGGTGTTGGGGTGGAGGGTCCTGAGTAGGTTGGGATTAGGCCAGAAGTGTCCAAGTTGTCTGATTTTTTTTTTTTCTTTCTTTTTTAAATGGCAGATAAGCTCTTGTGGTTGTTTGCTACTGTTTCTGCTTATGGAAGTAATGATGTCATATCTTTGGATTTTTCATGGTTGAGAAATAACAGTTAGCGATAACGTTCACATAACAGTCACTAAAAGGACTTGATAGGACTAGATAAGATGAAGTATGACCTCACATCTGTTAGTGCCACCTCTTGGGACGTAAAGCCTGCTGATTGAAGCAAATCAAACTCACTATGTTCAGGCTGCTGAAAGTCCAGTTAAATGACCTGAGCTCTCTTCATGGCCCTGTCTGGATAGTAAAGACCATCTGAGGTTAGAGCAGTGACTTTACAGTTTTTGTTTTTCAGCCACATGAAACGCTCTGTGTGACTGTATGCTTTGAGCACTCTGTTCTTTGACCTATGTGATGGCATGCCGACGTGCTCACAAAAATAATGTTAGCATTCAGATGTTTAGGAAATATAATGTTGACCTTGTTAATCCTCTTAACCAAATTTTATGGCTGTTCTCCCAGTAGACATTTCACCCAGAACAACATATGAATCGTAAGTCATTAAGACATCTGGTCTGAAAACCATGATCCTCTCCTTTTTATTGGAGGTTGAGCTATTGCTCAAGATATGTGAAAACAGACTTGCAAGTGGCACTAGAGTAAATGTCGGGGATCACCAAAGTAAGTAGAATTCATCCTCTGGGAACACATAATGTCTCCACCAAATTTCCTGGCATTCCACAGGGTTGTTATTGTTACATTGCTGTCTGTGGCGGACCAGCCAGCTGACACATGAGGCACGTCGCCAGCATGGATAAGGATCAGTGAACCAACAAACAGCATTAAAATCCATGTTATAATTTGATAGCAGCAAAGATTTGTGCAAGAATGTGAGACTAAATACATTTAGAAGTTGAAGAGCAGTTATCCATCGTTGGAAAAATGTTACATTTCTTTCTATATTAACAAGTAAGGCTTTGTCTGTTTTCCTACATGATGTCTTTGTTCGCTGTTACAGCAGTGAACCAAGACAGTCAAAACAATTACTCGTCTCCTCGGTCACAGTTGGTCATTGCGCAGCTTTGTGTTTTTTCTAGTTTAAGTATAGGTCCAAACCCTGAAACCCTCCCAGTGAAATGAGAGACAGCCTGTATGGGTTCACTTCTAAAGTTTGTTTTTATTGCCTCTGCTGGATGCTCTGTTAAGAGAATGGCTTTTGCTCGTGTATGCAGTGGAAAACATTTCAGAGTCGCTCAGTACTGATACTGAACAACAGAGAGGTAATTAGGTCATTTGCTGTCATACTAGTTTGTGTGTCTTTTCAGAAAAAAAGCCACAGAAAAGGACGCTGCTGTTCTGTGAAGGCTCTATTTACTGCTGCCCCTCTATTAACAAGTGTCTTTAAATCAAACCCTCTTTATTGGGAACAAAACCACTTCCATGTGTTTTCCTCCCCTCACTGGCACCATGACATTGCTTAGACAATATCTGTTTAGTGGACCTTTGGAGCACATAAATACCTCCAGTCTCAGTTTTAATGCTTTCTGTTGTGAGAGCAGAAAATGTTTCTTTTGTGAAATAAACAGATGCAGATTTCACTGAAAAGACTGAAGCAAACAGAACAGGGAAAGAGAACAATATCAGTGCAGTTTTTATAAAGAGAGGTGACTGAGATGTACCAGGCCTACAACAGGCCAAGTTTCAGTAGCAATGAACAATATAACCATTGTTTCTGATGGAAACTCCCTCCAACCTGAAACTGACTGCATATGTGCACCTCAGCCAATCCACCCAGGTGATGTGCTGTATCATATCTTCATAATGTCTTCTGGCGTCAAGCTCAAAAGATGAAACAGGTTCTGCTCATCTGCTGTGCAAACACATCGTTCTGTTGCACACACTGAAACAAGGCAGACACATAACTGCCTACTAACTCTTTCCTATAATAGGATTCAATGACCCGTAACCTGAAGCTTTCTAAGAGCCTGTAAACTTTTGGTTGCAGGATCTCCTTTGCTTTTCCACTAAACATCCACTCAAATGGGACATTTTGGATACACAGCTTTGAACTAGCCACTGCTCTTCATTCATGTTAACATATAGATCTTATGACTCATAAATGTCAGTATCAGCACATGAATAGACAACATTATCATTAATGGAAATGTCATTTAACTAGCAGTGTACCCTCCAATGCACAGTGTGTGCACACAGTCTACATTTTACAGGCAGCAAAGCACCTGTAAAAGATACTCTGACTGTATACTGACACAGTTTGCTGCAATGCTCATCCAAACATGTCCTGCCTTATTAATTGTGCTGTCTGCTGTGTTCCAGATGAGCTTTTCCCCCCAACAGTAACTGGAACTTTGGAATTTAGGACCATCTTTCCACCATTGCACAAATTTAGCTTCAGGAACCCGTCACAAACACGTGGAGACAAAAGCAGAAGCTGTGACAATGGGTACACGTTGAGTTACGGGTCATTAAGTCTGTGCTGTGGAAAAGAGCTCAGCTGCAGTAATGTAGCTTTGGTTGAAATGGTAGCCCCATTCAGACCTCTGCAAGTGCTGTGTCAGTAAAGAAAAGATACAATGTCATGCATCACACGCATAAAAGCCCCATTCATGACCACTTAAGAACTGTATGGTTAGGTTAAGCATAATGCAGATTTAACCACAAATGGATTCAGGAAGGATTTTTCATGCTTTTTTTAGTATCTGAATTTATCTTTTCAGCAGGTAAATTGAGTATTATCAGGGGCCCAAGAATATTTGGAAACGAGTGATATTTTGTATCACCTGATTTTATGCAGGGCGGCACAGTGGTGCAGTGGTTAGCACTGTCGCCTCACAGCAAGAGGGTGAGGGTTTGACTCCAGGTTGAGGCAGGCCCTTCTGTGTGGAGTTTGCATGTTCTCCCTGTGTCTGTGTGGGTTCTCTCCGGGTACTCCGGCT
>JBAJHX010000067.1:2388379-2398865 GCA_037176925.1 Amniataba percoides
AGACGAGCTGTCTTTCGAGGTGACAGCAATAACAGCTCTCACACACACACACACACACACACACACACACACACACACACACACAAAACACAAACACTCTCTCTCTCACTCACTCTCTCTGTCAGTCTCTCTAGATATAGTGAGATTCCATACAAATTCCTTGCCAGTATTTCCTCATCTGTTGTTGCTTGCTGCATAAATATTTCGTAACACTGAACTTGACAGACAGTGAAAAAGAAAGAAAAAAGAACTGCAGAGTACAGAACAGTATAGAGTTGTCTTTCCAATACAAATGTTCACCATAAGGAGACTCAGCAGCTGAATATTATGTTTTTGGAGTCTGGACAAGTCACAGTGCTTATAACCATCCTTACCCAAGTGATACTCTTGTGATTGAGAATCAAGCTCAGCTATACACTCCCCTCCCTTTTAGCAACCACTGATGTGTCTGTTGGACACGTCTTTAATGTCCTATCTTTCCTCTCCGCAGGTTGGCGACATTGTATCAGTGATTGACATGCCCCCTAAAGAGGACACCACATGGTGGAGGGGCAAGCATGGCTTTCAGGTACGTAGCTCACACAACGCATTGCCGGCTGTGGGCAAAAACACTCCCGCACACATTTCATTTTTCTCTTTCTTCTTTCTTTTTTCTCTTTCTGGCTTGAAACTTTTGATTAGATTTGAACTTGAGATATTTCAAGGACAAGAAGAGAATGTTGCTTTGTAAAGCAGATTTCAAATACTCAGTTTGTTGAAAGACAAAGCAAGATACAAATCCTCTTTTATGTGAAGCCTTTGTGCAGATTACAGGGTGAGTCTCTCCTTGTAATGCTGAACTGATTCATATTCCTACACAGTCCTCGCTGCAATCCAATAACACATTGAATCTGAGCTCTTCAGGACTTTTTGAACAACTGACTTTCAACTCCTACTATCATGTAGTCTAAGTAATTCATCTATTTACAGTGTTATCAATGGAGCTTCTAACTATGTAAAGTAAATCCAAATCATGAATGATGTTTTTTGGGCAGAAATCTTTTCTGAGGCTGTTAATTAAATGAAAACTATTAATTACCTGTTGTACATTACAAATTATTTTAAAATGGAGATTAGTCATTAAGGAGCAATATGTCCACATTGTTTGCCTGCACACTACAGATAAATATCACAAACACTGCGAGCCAGATTCACTCCGCCGAGTGGTCAAACAGAAAGCAGTTAAAACAACACAGCAGGCTGCATTGTCAGGGAAATGTTTAGTGTACCGATGAGACAATGAAATACAATCCAGGAAGTCCAGATGGAGTAAAAGATACGTCTAAAGGCTATCAGACAGCTCACAGGCTGGGTTTTACAACTCTGGGAAGCTGTCAGAACTGCAAGTATTTTATCTTTCCTTAGAACAATCATGAAATACACTGTTCAGGTTGCGAAGGGAGCTATCAGGGATGCACGCTTGGGACTGACAAACAGAGCGTCCTTTCAGATGATGAATAGAAGAAGTTTATACCTTCAACTTTTTTGCTAGACTACTACTTTGAATGAAAAATCACAGAATTATCACTTCTTTCCTGAGCCCACTGAGCTCTCCTTCTCTCAGAAAGTGCACCAGCAGGCACCAGGAGCTGACTGCATATTGAGCCACTGTCTGAGCTATATAATCAAAACATGTCTGCAAATTCAATGAAAACTTTGGTGCACATTGGCATTGCATTATTTTCTTTGTAAAAGATAAAAAGGGGACATAATTAAAGCTATGTTAAAACACAAGTCTCTAAACCTGTGTTTTGGAAGTTGCCGTATAAATAAAGTTGATAATTATTATCATTATTCTGCCCATCATTTCAACATTTTCAATCTTTAAACAGGAGCTGTACCAAGAGATTAGATTAGTATCAGTCAGATTTTTTTCAGGGCAGCAGCACAGTCTGGTTTTGATGTTCAAGTTTGGCGTCCTCTGACCTGCTGCCCTCTCTCCTCTAGTGTGTTTTGGCTCTCTGCCTACGAGAAGTAGTCCTGCCATTCAGGCTCACTACCAGGGTGGCAGCCAGCCGGCTGATCAGTTCAGTTATATTTCTGGCGGGTTTGTCACTGAGTGGAGACTACCACCCTGCTCTGGATTACAGTGCTTCTCCCTCTGAACACATAAAGGCATGGGGTGGCTGTTTTCCACTGATAGAGGTTGACTCTGAGCCCATGATTGCCTGCAGCCTGGAAACCTGACTATCAGATCTGCACTTTCTAGAGCTGTACTCATGGCTGATTGAAACAGGACACGTGTTTGGACGCCAACTGAGCAGGAAATGCACACAGGAAAGTGACACAAACACCTGTGCTACCACCTTTCTCCATTAGGGGGTAGTCAGTCAGCCGGTCAGGGAAGTTCCCTGGATAACGTCTCATACAATGTAGAGTTCAAATTCACATGCTTTATTTCACTATTCATCAGCAGTAGATGTCTAAACTAAGTCCAGAATGCCATCTTTAACATCTCTCACAGTGCAGAACCACATAATTAGTAAGACAACCACACCTCAGTGTTGATACTCTGTTGTCTCTCTTTATCTTTGTTTGTTGTTTGTTATCTAAATCTGAATGTATTTCCTCTTAACTCACCCTGCCTGTCTCACCTCTGTGCTCTCTCCAGGTTGGCTTCTTTCCCAGCGAGTGTGTGGAGCTCATAAATGATAAAGTGCCGCAGTCCATGACCAACACGGTACCAAAGCCAGGTACTCCTCCTCTTAAACCATTCACAGGAAATGTGCTTGAAGGAAGTCATCACTGATGGCAGATTATGCCTTATGTGGCTGCATTTTAAAGAAAATTCTTATGTCTGTGATAGATGATGTGGCTCGGGGTGCATGTGAATTACACCCTGCCTACTGATATTATCTGACAGACCTGTTGTGTCATGGACCTGATTTAATGTCAGAAAGAAGAGCTCTATAGTGTAATATCTTCACACCATGATTTCATCATTTTTAGTAAAATTGAGTGGAGCTATAGATGCTGCCTAATCTATAAGTGAAATGTTTTTTACAGAAGTGAATTACAATATATAATCATCAGTATGAAGATAATATGATTTTAATTTATGATCATGTAACAGTGAAAGGAAACTTTCTGACGCGTGCGAGCTTATTGGGTTATATTGACTCAGCAATATACAAACCCACTGCAAATAACTGTGCTAATCTATTGCTGCCAAGAACAAACAGATAAGCTCTTAAACAGTGTTTCAAAGACAAATGTATACCATAAATCCTCTTTGAATCAAAGACAACACTTAACAACATTTGTCAGCTGCACTACAGAGTTGAGCTGAACTTGAACTCTGCCCTCATGTCTTCGCTCACCAAGTTAAACATCGACTGGACTACCCGTCACAAATAGGAACTCACGTCATGGTGCTGTGCATGAGATCTTTTGATAAGACCTCAACGTCTCCATGTCTCATCTTCCAAATTCAAAGAGTGATTCAACCAATATGACTCACTGGCACAACCGTCAGGCTGGCTTTGGGGCAGCCAAGTGGAGCCGGGGTTCCTAACCATGCAAAAGCCTCCCAGACTCCAGGGCCTGGGTTAAATGATGACACAGCGAAAAAAAAAACAACCCACCAATCCCACAAGATCCACATTTGTGAGGGAGGGGATGTAATTACAGGTCCAGGGTTTGGGTGCTGTTGGATGCCCATGTTATCTGTTGGGCCAATCGCATTTAAAACTTTTTGAGTCTTTCAGACTGTGTGACTGACATGAACACAGTAAGCGGTGTAGAGTTAACTTTGCGATGCACGCACAGCACACTCCACAGTCCATGATTTAATCTGCCTGCCCACTCCCCTGCTTTTTAGCAATGTTTCAATCCTTGTTGCTGTTTTTTTGTTTGTTTTCTGCATGTGTCCTTATTTGTCAGTTTTCCTTTACAGAGTATCTGCAGGTTAAGTATAACATTTATATATATTAAATAGAGTTTCTCTTGAATTACTCATCTTTGTTATTGATTCGATATGTTCTTTAGCCATGTTCAGTCAGAAATCTGTTGCTTCTTAAATAAATCTTGGCCATATTCTACATAATCACCAATATAATTTCCAAAGCCTAATTTTGTTTTCTATAACCTGCCGATGCCCTGTTGTCAGTAATATTAACATAAAATAAAAAAGCAGATCCTGGATCCAGTCCATTGCCAGTGGCAGAACAAATAACTAAATGTGATGGTGTTAAAGCTGCCTGTTTATGTGTCAGAACTGCACTGCTTGTTCTCCACTGCAATGCATCATTAATGCTGTTGTTGTCTCACTGCACAGGGATGTACAGTAGTATTAGCATGTGTCTTGATTTGTTGCATTTGACTGTGACTCCTCTGCCTCAGCCTCCCCCTGCTCTGGCCTGCAGCCTGCTTCTTGGAATCTCTTCCCTCCTTGTGCGTGTTGGTATACACACTTCATCCACCCGTCCACTCACTCCAACTTCACTCGCTAACACACAGAATGCATTGGCACATTTGGACTTGTATGACCGTTTGTTAGTCAAAGTCTGGATGTAGTTAAAGTTCTAATCCTTAAGATTTCATTCCTGCTTGATTTTGATGGTGTACATGGTTACTGCGAGTAACAGCAAGAGCTGTTAAATACTACACGTCCCAGATTTTGTGGGCAGCAAACACTCCTTTAGCAGCTAATTTGTCAGCAATACAACAGAAGACCAACTGGTGTATCTGTTTACTCACAGGAGCAAATAAACTCATGTTGTTTTCATGAGGGTGTAATTGCTCTTTTTTAGCATGTTGTGAGCAACCTCCATTTGAGTTCAATGATTTCATTGCTGCATGGTGCAAGTAGTTTTCCACACAACAGCAGTAAACAGTAAACAGAAATGGTTTCCTTGTGGAGGAGTTGGAGGTGTGTAGTTTGTCACAGGCAAATCATTGTGGTTGCTGCTGACTGTTCCATCACCCTCTGAAATATTTACAGCTAAAATGCAAAAAAAACCAAAAAACAATGAGGTCAGTGCTGACCTGGGTGGAAATCTCACCTGTGTTTCACCAGTTTAATTTGTAATGCTTTTAATGTAAAATATTAAACTGGAAATGTTGGGTTAGAATTAGCAGTAAATTACTACAGTGTGATATTCTGATACAGAGTTGGGAGGGTCCACCACCAACAATGAACACTACTATGTAGAGAGGTGTGTATGTAAGTACACTGATTGGCCAATGCTGAGTAAATTCCAGTGATGGAAAGGTAAAAAACATGGTTTGATTTCATAAAAATCTTAAGGATTATAACTTTACAAAAGTTCTCTTATGACAAAAGTCATTGATGAAAGCAACGTACATTTGAGAATATTTCATTTCTTATCTTTTTTATATATACACATCTTTATTATGATTGCTATGCAAAGCTACTGACCTCATACATGCAAAGTTCACAGTTGCTCTGTTCTCTAACTTGAAGTGCTTCTCTCCCTCTGCTGGTTCTCTCATGTCTCCATCATCCATCCATCCATCTGTCTATTGGTCCATCTGTCCATCGGGCTGCATGCAGACTTGGAGATGGAGAGTGTAATACAGGACAGTACATGGGTGGCCGACCCGCTAAACCACTACAGCCTAAGTTCAGGTAGACAAAAATCCTTTGCTGTGCTGCACTGCCATCCCCTAACCAAAGTCTAACTCCACAACCCGAGTGATGTGTGTGCACTGTGTGACTCTAATACGACTACTCTGTGTACCTGTCACAGTAGCTGAGGATTGAGCTTTGGTTATAGCTTCACTCTTCACACAGGAAAATGTTCTCTTTGGTGCTTCATTACAAGAGGAGGACCTTTCACAACATAGTAATGTATCTGTGACCTTTAACACACTTGTTCACATTATCTCGACCCTTCAGTGTTTAGCCACATCTGGTTAGGTAATAGTAGAGCATGTATGACAGTAAAGTGAAAATAGGTCTGTTTCCAGCATGTTTGTGTTTGTGTGAATGTTTCAGTTTTTGTTAGAACTAACGTTTATTTTGCATGACACCTTTCTGTAAAGGAAAAAAACACTGTGTATAAAAGCTTTGGGATTAGATGTCGTTTCATAAAAACCCCACCCTCCAGGACCCTGTTCTTTTACTGTTTTCACCCCTCAAGGTGTATGCAAATGACTTCAGGGGTGAGCCAGGTTACTACAGCGTTTCTCAAAGCTGCTGAATGTACCCTGTGTCTGGACGGAGGCCAGCTGTGTTTGTGTGTGTCTGTTTGGTCGAAGCTGAAAGGCCACGGCAGGGGTGCCGTGGTGCCAGGTCTCGACCGGCCTTGATTTATTTAATCCTTTTACAATCAGGGGGCCTGTAAACCCATCCATTGAGCGCTAAGCTTTGTCCTGCAACAGTAAGAATCTCTGTCTCCCTCTCCATGGTGACTGAAAGAGCACATTCCTGCAGGGAGCCACACAGCACTGGAAAAATATGCTTGCTCTGCCTAGATCCACTCTGCTCACCACTAACCTTTGCTGTTTCCCAGTAAAACCATGGAAACTGTTAATTTGCTGCACTGCTCCAGTTAAAATCGAGACGACAGAAGCTAGGAGTGATTAGCCCTTCAGTCCATGTACTTGTGTTGTGTTGCAGTGGAATCTGAGAACAGAGACTACTCTCTTCACAGTAAAAATAGACTCTTTTGTTGACAGTGTGAAAATGAAGAGTTGTGAGCTTTGGACAATGAATGTCAGCCTTCCTTCCTCCCCAGACAGCCCAATAGACCTACCAGTTACTGACCCAGATGTAGAGCCCCCTCTGTTCCCCTCCTCGATGTAGGCCTTCGTCATGTCTGGGGACCAGTGATTTGGGCAGCTGTGAGCATACATGAGCCAAGACAGCTGGTTATGTGAGGCAGAGAGGGAGGGAAGTGGGGAGAGAATGTGTGAGACAGAGTAAGATTTGTCCTCCTGTTCCTGAGGATCTCAGATCATTTCCTGGTGCTTGGATTCTGGTCTGTGAAACTATGCAAGGTCTCTTGTGACCTTGCTGCTCTGTAGCATCAATAAAAACAGACCGTTCAGACCGCACCTTTGTTTGGGGGAGGCTGCTTTTGTTTACTTACTTAGAACTCAGGCTGTGTTGTAAACTGAGTCAGTGTGTGTGCGTCAGCACAAAGATAATGTCTTACCTTTGCTTCCTACATGCACTGCCTGGTTCTTTCCATATCCCTGGAGTGGAGACTATTCAGATCCATGCAAAACAGCAGCTATATGATACTTCAGCCAACACAAAGCTTGCATCCTGTTATGCGATATGACTTCAGAGCAGGAGCTCACTACTTCCTCTAAGGGTGACCAATGTTTTTCAGCACATTGTCAATAGTCCTCAGTCCCAAAGTCAAACTCCACTTGTTGCTTTACGGTCTCTAACATGTCACTGACAAGCAAACTGCCTCCCAGTCTTCTAATAACACGTTAATTCACAAGGTTTCATTTACAGGTTTCATGATGAACATGAATGTAAACAGCACTGGACTGTATACAAAGTGGATAGATGAATTAGTGGAGAGAAAGCTATAAATCCATGTATCTCTTATTTAGCCATGTTCCATACTTTACAGTTCCTCCTGATGAGAAGTTCAGGAGAAAATGGTTTACTCTGTATTTTCGGACGTTACCATTTCACCTTGTTTCTTGCTTAAAGCTTTTTACATCTATAAGTGATAGCTTATGAGACATGTTATACAATCATGATCTTTGCTGCACAGAACAAATGTGTTTGAGTTGAAATTAGTTTACGTTTCTCAGTGATTTTTGCACAGTTGTTGGAATTAGTGCCAGGTGATATTAGGGGAAAACATTATATACACATGAAAAATGAACAATGGCCTTTCTACAAGTAAAAGACCTGCATTCAAAATATATGTATTCTCTTTCGTTAGTTGAAGTATTATCAGCAAAATGCACTTAAGAAGCAAAAGTGAAAGTGCATATTCTGCTGAAAGAAGATTAATGATTATATATGATATTCGATCATACCGATGCCTTAATGTGTAACCAGCATGTTGTAGCTGGTTGAGTTGGAGTTTGAACTTAGATAGTTTAGTCCAGTAGTTTCCCTTCAGAGGGCCTGAGATAAAGCTGAGGCCTCTGGAGAAGTTAGAAGCCAAAAACAAGCCCATGTGGCATATTTTGCTCATCAGGTTTCTTTTACATAATATTTGTACATATTTGTACAGCAGTAAGTAAATACAATTTACTAAATACAATATAATACTACAAATACAAGTAAACAATATTTCCCTCTGAATTTTCGTGAAAAAGTAAGGGTAAAGAAGAATAAAACCTGAACTCCTGTACTGACTGAAATGGGTAATAGAGAGACTACATGCAAAGAGAAGCATCAGCCCTGACACGTTTGTCTTTTTGTAATTTGTTAAATGCATGACAAGTTTTATCACATGCAGCAGAGAAGTCTGACTTCAGTCTCGTGATTCTAGACCAACCACAAATTAGTGTGACTTTATTTTGACTCGACGTGCCTCCTTAGGGACTTCTAAGCTAGTTAAGGAATTAATAAGGTAATGCTTTCAGGGGGACCAGGTGGCCCCTCAGAGCGGAGAACAGATTCAAGGAAAGGTCATCCCACATGTTGCTAAAGCTGGATTGAATCAGTGTCAGCTTGGGACTGGCCGGTCGGTCAGCCTGTCAGCAGTGTCCCACAGTTTGAGGGTCTCTTCCACCTGATACCAGACCAGCTGGAGCCTGATGAGTTTTTTTAATGTGTTGGTCAGTCCGGGAGGACTTTGGAACTGTAAACCTGGCAGCAGTCAGTGGGAGACTTTGTCAGAGGGGAAAGAGCTGAAAGGAAAGAAAAGAAAGAGGAGTTATAGGAAGTCATTTTGCTTCATTTTGGTACTTGCCCTACCAACATAGTTTTTCAACTCAAACAGATCCAGCCTCAGAGTTAGTAACAAATGTGTTTGAACTAAATGTGCAGGCCCAGAATTGGACATGTATTCTGTTCACATCAGTATGTCTTTATAAAATAAGCAGTTATTGGAAATGTGTTAATTTGAGCAGAGATGCTGCAGTGTAAAGGAGGATTTTCCACTGTTCACACCACCAGCTGTCTCATGGCTGCCTCACTCCCGTGC
Source organism: Amniataba percoides (assembly GCA_037176925.1). Taxonomy (NCBI): domain Eukaryota; kingdom Metazoa; phylum Chordata; class Actinopteri; order Centrarchiformes; family Terapontidae; genus Amniataba; species Amniataba percoides. The sequence goes on from JBAJHX010000067.1 coordinate 2,397,508, forward strand.
TGCCTTCAGGTGGTGTCGGAAATATTAAATTTGGCCCATGTGCAAATCAGCGATGTCAAATGAGTGGAGGCAGGGTTTCTGTGTGCTTAAGGGGAGGACTGAACGCAGGGTAAGCAAGTAATCGGCAATAGGGAAGTGTCCATGCAAATCTGTCAGTGATGCTGTGAATGCATTCTTCTTGCAAGCCGTAACATTCAGTGGAAACGAGGCAGGTGTGTTAGGTAACACAATTTGTAATTATATCCGCCCAGCAGCACTTCTTTAATCTGTGAAATAACAGTCACCGTCATATTGGAAGCTTCAGTAATACTACCTCGTTAGACTGGGACTAACAGCTGTGGTGTCCAAATTTCCGGGGGCTCTTTAAAGCAGCACTGTGTGTGTGTGTGGAGGCTGGCGGAGCTCAGAGGATCGTCCGTCGCCGGAGCTGAACTTTGTTTTATCTTTTGTCAGTCGGTGAAGGAGAACTGCTCTGAGCTGAGCTCTGCTCTCCATCTCGCTCAGTTTACTCTCAGCAACAGAGGAAAATAACATTACTTGAACTTTAGACTTTTTTGAAATCCTGTCATACAGCAGAGCGTTATGGAGCGAAGGTAAGACAAAGCGCTGTGTGAGTGATATTTAATGCTGCAGTGTGTGTGTGTGTGTGTGGAGGTTTAGCTGTTAGCTCTCCATGTGTCACATTTTATGGGAAGAACCAGCCCTGTGGATGATGCGTTTACTGTCTGCCTGATGGAAAGAAGTGTGGAGAATATTTCTCCTTCCTCACATGACTTGTCTTTTTCTCTGTCGCTCCGCGTATTTAATAACTTATGAATAACATCTGTCTCTCCCCCAGGTCTTTAAAACATTTATCGTTTACCACTAATGTCACAAGGCTGTTGAACGAAGACTAAAAACTTAACAAGATACAAAATCAACTTTTAAGAGTTTAAAATGCAGTTTGGAATAAGTCATTATTCATAAAGAAATGAATGAAATGAATGTTTACCTAACTAACAGCCAGCTGTAACCATGAAGCAGCCTCAGCCTGACAGCAGCAGGCAGGGTTCATCACTTCCTTTGTGAAGCTACATTTCATGACTGAATGAATTGAAATGAGTTCAAAATGGCTTTTGCAGCAGTTGGACCCATTTGTGGTTTGGTGGTTTGAAAACGAGTGTTATGTGTTGATCTGATGATTTCTGATGTCTCTGATGTGGCCTTCAGTTGCACAGTTTGGGTGAGACCACACAGGGCTCAGTGACGTCACCCCTCTGTCCTCTCCTCCCTCTGCTGAGTGCTGCTCAGTGGTGCGTTCAGAGATGGAACAATTAGGCATTTAGCTCCTACTATCAGCACGCTGTGTGTGTGTGTGT
>JBAJHX010000067.1:2398965-2413165 GCA_037176925.1 Amniataba percoides
GCTGCTCAGTGGTGCGTTCAGAGATGGAACAATTAGGCATTTAGCTCCTACTATCAGCACGCTGTGTGTGTGTGTGTCCGTCCAAACAGAGGTCACTGTCACTCGTGGCTGCCCTTTAATGGGCAGACGTGGCTCTGTTGTTCCACAGTGATCCAACAGGAGATGCTTAGGAGGTGTTAATGGGTGTGAACAGTGTTATACTCTGTTTTTAGTCTGCTGTCTGCCTGTCGTCTTGTCTAAATAGACAAATGTCTTGTTTTTTCAATTGCACCAGTCAGGAATGGCTATTAATCAGTCATTAAGTGAGCTTGTTAAAGTGAATATAAAAGATTTTTAAAAATAAATGAAAAAAAAACTAAAATGAAATAGTGGAAAAATAAATTTGTTGAAAGAATTTTGTTCTTAGTCACTTTCATTATTAAGTGAATTAAATTCTAGTGATAAGTTGACAGATCTTGAAAATAAAGAGAGTTTCTATAACTGCTAGATCAGAGTCACAATAATTAATCACATTACTTTCCCAGAAAGAATCAAATTAAGTACCCACCATGGTGAAAACACTTTTTAATCTTTTCAGGAAATATTTTCCACTATTGACTTTCCAGCCTAAACCCTTACTCTCACATCACGTAGATGTAACCGTATCCAGCCCCTTCACACTATGTTCTGATGGAATTATAGCACTGAAAAGTCCTGTTTGAATTTTCCCGCCGCGGTGCCTTCATGGATGTGTGTGTGTGGCTGTTAAGACTCAAAGGGGGGTGCTGGCTGAAGTGCAAGGCCTGAGCTGAGCTGTGATGAGAGTTTTGTGAAGCTCCAGGGAGCCACGGTCACGCCTACTGCTGGTTGTTTATTCAGGGAACACTGACACACACACAGCATTCATATCAAATATATCAGGCTGCAGGCTCTGTGGTGTCACTGCTCCACTTTAGGAAGCAATGGCACTTTGCTGTGATGCTATCAAGTTGTCATTTTCTCCCAATCTATTCTGCGTCCTTTTCAAAAGCTGCACACGAACTGAATGGAATGAGGTGGTGGGTTTTTTGGGTTGGAGCAGGGAAAGAGAGCATGATGTTTGCCATTACGTCTGTAATTGATCCTGCTGTAATGCTTGGCCTCTTTCCTCCTCACCCTTGGCTCGTCACTCAGCTCTCTCAGAGTCACACACTCGGTTTAGGCTGTGACTGAAACCTGACAGTGTTCCTCAGGCATTATAGCCATCCCACATTGTATGCAAATGGCCACACATGGTCTGTTGGCTCTCGCCTCCCTAGCTGTGAACATTAGGTCCCACCCTCCTTGTGTGTCAGATGTCAAAAATATACAATCAGGGTGTTTACTAGGTTGGGAGAGAAATGGAAAAACACTGTCCAGTTGCTTTTTTTGCTTTTATTATTTTTTAACAATGATAGTGTCCATTCTTTTTAAAATATGTTCTCTGCAACTCTGTGAAAGTGCAGCATAAAATTGCTGAAATAACCCTTTAAGCATCCACAAGCTTTAAATCTTGTAATTACAGGCATAGAAAGCAATTGTGAAGGCTTTATTAGTCCCAAGTATCCTTAAATTAAATGCCTTTACCCAGCTGCATTTCAGCAGTGTGTGTGAGGCAGTTTCACTGCTGAGCGTGCTGGAAGAGCTGCAGGCCCCTCAGGCTGTCATCGGCCTTGACAGTAAGCAGATGGGAGTCTCTGTCCATCCTCTGGAGAGCCAGGCATGCCACTGCACTCCTCTTCCTCATGTCTCAGAGTCAGTCTGGGTTCCTAAAGAAAAGTGACGTGTCAGTGTTAAGCACACACAGTTGCACAGTAAGCCCCAGTCCTCCCCTCCCCCCACGCGATACTGAAGACCATTTTTGATGCCTCAACAATGAGTAAACAAAGCTGCCTCAGCGGTTTTGTCTGCGGGTACAGCAGCACAGAAGGAATTTCTCCCCGAGGGGTGAATTGTAGCTCCACTTTTCCTTGAAATGAAACGATGGATCTTGTTTGCAGATGCTGGCACAGAGGCCGACTTGATTCAGGCTCGATTGTGCTGCTTCAGTAAAATGGTACGAAAAATATACTCAGGTCTCCAAAGTTTGTTCTGTCTTTATTTACTTGGAGGAGAGAGGTACTTATAAATCTGTCTTTGCAAGGTGTGTTTATTTTGCGATACTAGAGTGTGTGCGTGTGTGTGTGTGTACTAAACGCAAAAGCAAAGATACTAAATCTGGACCTCATGTCAGAAAAAGTACCTAATTTTACCAATCAGTGAAGTGGACGATAACAGAGACACTGTCCCTTTGTTTGACCAAGTGATTCTCTGAAAGCCTTCGTTTCTGTTCTGAATCTGATCTTCTTCATGCACCATCATCGTGTGTATATTTCTGTTTGTATTCTGCCAACACAAACTGTCAGATTAATTCAGTCATAAGGTAACTTTGTGTTTTCATCAGCTCATTAGTTTTACTCCGGTCTTCATCTCTGCATCCTAAATGTACTGGATGGACTGTCAGTTAGGTCTGCTGCATGCAGTTTACCTCCATCGTGTACATTCAGCATGCAAAACAGGAAGCCGCTCATTCATTTTTACCTAATGGTCTCTGGGCATGAGGACCGAGTCTCACACAGTAAATGTTTTTGGATGGTTCCTTTAAATATTGATATTCATCATTGTGTGTGCGTGTGTGCGCGTGTGTGTGTGTGTGTGTGTGTGTGCGTGTGTGCGTGTGTGCATGTGTGTCATGATGGTGTGAAGTCCCAGTAAATGAGTCACAGTATCATCACTTCTGATAAATCTTCCATTAAAGAGCTGGATAAAGATGCTGCCTTGACACTTTTATTGTACTCTTGTTATCTTCCAAACACACAACTCAGCCGCAGCTTTCTTTAACTCAGCTTGTTTTGTTTCTGGAGATAGAGTTAGGTAAGCGCTGGCCTACTTTCAGTTGTATTGCAATTTAAGCAGAGCTCAGCCTGGCACTGCAAATTGAAACTCTTGCAAGTTATTAGTTTGATTGAACTGTAAATGCTTTCGTCGTTAAATGGCAACCTGTGCATTTATGTTTGAGTCAAGTCTGGAGCCGGTAGAATAAACATGATGTCAAGGCTGTGAAAGTGACAAAGAGAAGTACAGGGCTTGTGATGGTGACTGTGTTTATAATCAGTTAAAGGAATGTGCCCTGGAATAAAGATAAAAAGTGATTCAGTACAGCAGCTTTTCCACTTCAGCCCAGAGCACCTCAGACAGGAGATGTTGGTGTGATCACTTAGTTTTGTAGAGACGTTCCAGATGTGGCGTGGCAGACAGAACACAATGACCACTGTTCAGGTGATGGATGTTTTTGATGCTGTCCTCAGTAGAAATCTCCATGTCTCCGGGCTTGTTGTTTTTGAGGTCGTGTACACTGTCGGTTTAAAATTCTGTAGTTTCAGTGTGGACTGTTTGACTGCTGGGTGCTCCACAGTCTCTTACTGGTTTCCAAGATTCACAATAGGTAGTTGCGCAATGGAGGACTGCGGAGTAAAGAAGGTGAAGAGCTGGTTGTCATGGTCAGTGTCAAGTGTGTGAAGACTCCACAGAGGATCAAAGAGAGATGGACAGAAAAAGGTGACATCGACAATGAGAAGCAGTAACACTGGGTAGGGTAAGAAATCAGAGGCCAAGATGATGAGAGTGGATTAGGAAACATTGTTGAGATGCACTATGACACTTATTTAGGCAGACACAGAAACTGTTTAAGTGTGACTGTTTTATCTGTTTTTGTGTGTCTGCTCAAACTGAACTGATTTCTCAGTAACACACAGAATTTGGTACTTTGATCTCAAGTTCATTGCATCTCAGCAGTGGCTGACAATGTGTGATTTTCAGTGAAGAATTTTTGAACAAATGTCTGCAGTGGAGGCCAGCTCCATTGTTCCCCCCATGAAAAAATGCAGATTGTTTGAATCACTTGATAGCCTTTCCACATCTCTCTGAAGCAGAGAAAACAACTGGTGTGTAGTTTAAGAAGCTTACGACCCTTTCCCAGACATAGTATCTGATTAATGCGGTTTGGGTTTTAAGTAGGTCTGCTCCTTTTTTTGTCTTGTTTTGAAGGGGAGCAGAGGATACTGGTATTGGATGTGGAGGATTCCTTTGTAGTTGCCTGGGAGGTGGTATTTAAGAATGAAGCTCTCGCCTCAAGGAAACTACACATGCATAAAGGAAGGGTTTGCATTAGAATGAAGCTGAAATGCACAATGGGACAACCCTGAGCGCCTCGTATGAGGTTTCACTCCAGTGCACAGATAGAGCTTGTGTGAAAGCTGAGCTTGTGTCAACCCACACTTACTGTAGAGGACTAAACAGCTGTGAAAGAGGTCTAAGATATGTGTCCTTCCTTCTTTCCATCGTTCCTCAGTGTCTAAGAAGCACGGAAAGCTGATCACCTTCTTACGCTCCTTCATGAAGTCCAGGCCCACCAAGCAGAAGCTGAAGCAGAGAGGCATCCTCCGGGAGAGGGTGTTCGGCTGCGACCTGGGAGAACACCTCCTCAACTCAGGACATGACGGTGAGACACACACAGACGCAGAGCAGGGGACGCATTTATGCTTCTTTTCTTCTCAATAGGGGCCAGGGCCTCAGTTTACCAGGATCTTTAGCAGCAGAGAGAGGAGGCCTTAATTTGCAACAGATTTTCACTGAGACAGGCTGTTGTGCTTTTATTTAAACTGTCCGCTGTGTTTACCTGCTTACCTGCTGATCCATTCATCATGATGTTCACTCCAGAGCTCTAGTTCATGTCGGGTCATACTTACAACAATTCAACATGTTCCATGTTGCCATCAGTAAAACTCACTTTCTGGGCACCAAGCATCCAACGTCAAAGTGTTAAAACAGTAAATTGTGATTTTAGATTTAGAAGTGCAACACACAGTAGTTTGTCAGGTTCTTTGCCATCATGAGGCTCAAAGTATGGAGAGTAATTCTTAACTAACTCATGTTTACCATACACCAGTAACATCATGGACTTATGAGTTTTTATTCATATTATGTTGTAGTACGTTTTACCACCCAAACACACCTGCTGCTTCCTGCATTTCAAGTTTGAAGCTAATAGTTTTTAGATCAAAGTCACCACATACCTTAGCAAAACAAACACACAGCACGTTGAACATAAACAGCAGCTCAGGCCGTCATTAAGATATTTGCTGGGCCTAAGTCCATACCTGCATTTATCTGCTGCAGCCACATTGATTTTCTGAGCTCTCGGCAGCAGGGCGTCTGGCAGGTGAGCTGATGTGATGGCCTCAGTGACAGAGTGGGAGGATAATGGTCTCCTGATTACACTGTAACATCAACTTAAACCGCTGTAATGATGCTACTCTGCTGCTGATGCCTGATCAATACCTTCATTTCACTTCATGTTGACACCAGCGTGAAAACCCATTTGTTCATGTTAATGCATCATATTCTGCGTCTGGACATGGATGGCTCTGGTCTGACCGGCACATTAGCTCGCTGTGATCACACTGAGTGCCGTGCATTTAACAAGCTGCTGGTCACAGATCAGTGTTGGCCGTTCTACATTGCAGTCACATTGATGGGTGAAGGAGTCAATCCTTGGCCTCTGTAAATCCTGCCTGACCTTGACATGGAGAGATAAGCCACTCTCTCACACTTTGCTGGGTCAAATGGTCAAGGTGTGTCTTACTGCTTCGCTGACTTGAAATTTAAGATAACTGATGGTATGGGGAAAGAAAACCACAGTTAATGATTACGTTTTGTTTTTTTTTAGTTTGTGAGTAAGATCTGCTGCTATTTAGACAAATCCAGAAAAGAAGAAGCTACTATTACTGTAGCAGCACTCTACTGGTAAAACCACATTTAGCACTCTCTTTATCTTAATGTGTTGTCATGAAATGTTATTAAAATACGTTTTCGAATCTACACAACTTACACTTTTCAACTAAACTTTGTCCAGTATTCATATTTTGAGGGACATATAGACTTTTTGTCTAATAAATAATGCATATCTTTTGATTACAATACAACAAATCATGGAGTTTGATGATGTAAATCATGGGCCAACAATTCCTGCCAGGGTGAATTATTGCAACTCGTCCACACAGCACTTTCCCAACACTGGAGGTTAGACAGAGGCGGTACATTAATTAGCCTGTGATTAGCCCAAACATCCTGCTTCCACTGTCGGTGTAAATGCGCTCAGTTCTACTCTGAGAGGGCAACACATATATCAGCAGCTGAATCCATCTGAAGTTGGTGCCAAAAGGCTTTCATTCCTTCTGCACTTTAAGCTCTTAAAAGTTCTGTGAAAGGGAACATCACCGAAATCATTTGAAAGCTGTTGCTTTCAATGCTGCTGTTTTTGCTTTAATTTAAGAGGCTGAATTCTCAATTCAGTTCAACACTGACTCCACATCCAAACACATGTTGTGTATCTTTGTGATAAGAGGACCACATAACAAAATCTTCCAACATGAAGGGCTTGGAGAGGATTTATCCACCCTCAGTGTCCTCTCCTCTGCTGCAGGATGCCAACTAGTTTCCTCAAACCTCGCCTTGTTTTTCTTTTGCTATGTGTGGAATTTGTCTGAACAGCTGCTTCGGCGAGTGTCCCACTCTCCGTCATCTTCTGGATGATGTGTGAGCTGTGGGAGGCCTGGGAGCCTCCTTATACACACACCATCCTTATCTCCCATACACACACACGGGTAAATAACATGTCTGTATGATTCATGGTTTCTGAAGGAGAATGAAGAGGCCCTGTGTTTTTCTGAGGTTTTTTTGTCTCTCCATGCACAACACACAATCACTGGCATTGTGCTTTGAACAGAAGTGATTGGCTGCCTCACTCATAGACAACAGCACGTCATCTCACTATTTGCTTCATCCAGAAAAATAGAGAGAAAATAGGTTAAAAGACAGGAGCACCAAATAAAGAAAATAAATATTTTGGAAGCTCTTGAGTATTTATTCGTTTCTATTCCTCAGAGTTAAATGTTTCCACCTTCAGCTGGAGAAGTGCTTTTCACTCCAGAAGCACTTGAAAGTTGTTTTATTCAGACTCACATCTGAGACTTACACATCAAAAAAGAAAGTCATCCTATTCTTGACCCTGTAGCGCTCTGTGAAGACTGGACAAATATTGACGAATGTGTTATGTGATGACATGCTGTTCTTCTCTGAACAGTGCCCCAGGTCCTTAAGAGCTGCACCGAGTTCATCGAGAAGCACGGTGTGGTGGATGGCATCTACCGCCTCTCTGGAATCGCCTCAAATATCCAGAAATTGCGGTAAGAGATACACACCGCCTAGTATTTGATTCAGATGTTTCTCAAGATCTCCCCTCTGTTGATTGGTCCTCCACAGAAATGTTCTTTGTTATAGGAGAAGCTCACAAATCTGATCAAGCCATAGCACTCACCTCAAGTCTGATAATGATTTTATGTAGGACTTTTCTGTTAGTGAAAAAAACATGATGAAGTGCAGTCAGCAACAGTTCTTACAATGTAATGTTGTCAAAGCAGGAGAAGAACTTTGTATTTCAGTAATCCACATTTTTACATTGTGCCTTATAAAATGCAACATATGTGTTGTATACATGTTAGCAGTCATTGTTTGAGCTGTGCTGTGAGGTGTGTGAGGGTGATGATGTGTTTACATGTAAAAAGAGGACAGAGCACTGCTGCTGCTCACAGCGCAACACTCTCTGAATTTAACAAACACTGAACTGTCCAGCAGTGGCAACCAACTTTGACTTGTAAAGTTAAGAGTCCCTGAGACAAGAAAGCATTTTTAAAACTTCTTCATCTCATTGTATTTGTATGCTTTGTTTATTTGAGTTATTTTGTATATGTACTTTTGGGTTGGAGATTGGTGAGAATTGGATATATAAATGCAGCCCCAATATAGATTCAGTTCAGTGAAAGAAATTGTAATTTTTCAGGGTTTGAGCCTGTAGAAATGTAGGACATATTTCTAGTTCTTTTGTTAGAGTTAAGAGAGGCACAAGGAGCAGTTTCATTATTTTGTTTATTTAATAGTATAAGTTGTAAATAAAGCCCATTCTCAGAAGTGGTTTAGGTCAAAGAACTTCAACTCCACTGTGCTATTGTGTCACTTCTAAAACCAAATCTAACATGAAACAGTGACATATTACACTGTCCACATGCAGCGGGGGTCCTATTACTACCCACTCTGACAGTTAAACCTTTTACAGAAACAGTTAGATTTCCTTTGAAAAGCTGTGTAGGCATAAATCACTCATTTTCTCCTCTAAAACATTACTGAAACAGCTGGACTTTCTTCATGTCCTGCATCCATCCATTAACCTACATTACAGTGAAGAGGTTAGTCTGACTCCCAATCTTTGCCCTCTTTCTCTTTCATCAGGCACGAGTTTGACTCTGAGCAGATCCCTGACCTGACCAAAGATGTTTACATCCAGGACATCCACTGTGTTGGCTCGCTGTGTAAGCTTTACTTCAGAGAGCTGCCCAACCCCCTGCTCACCTACCAGCTCTACGAGAAATTCTCTGTAAGTAGCTTCAACTGGACTCAACACTTCTCACACACACATTTCTTACCCTAATGTGTGCATATAGGTCTACTAACTGTTACAGCACTTGACTTTTGAAGTTGTTTTGAGTGTCTGTGCTCACCAGTGCCCCAGAGGACACTGATGGGATGTGACTGACAGTACTGATTTCACATTTGTGAGTCACAGACACCCCTAAATTCATAACATTGTGCTTGACACACCCTATCATTACAAATACAGCAAACCACTCTGTGTGACTTGGAATAAAAACCATCTCTTAGCACAACAGAGTTGTCCCTGAAGATGAAGTAAATGTTTGCTGGTTGTTATGGCAGCTGAGGAGAGCAGGGGGGCGGGATGGCTGCAGACTGATGTCGTCCTCTGTGCTCTGTGTAACGGGCTGAATCTGGGATGACAAGTGAATGAGCCTAATGTTGATACACTGACACATCACACTATTTATCTCCCTCTCTCTATCGCCTCATCTCTCCCTGTTTTCACCCTGAAGGAGGCTGTATCAGCAGCAACGGATGAAGAACGACTCATCAAAATCCATGATGTCATCCAGCAGCTTCCTCCACCGCATTACAGGTCAGTGTAAAGGCACACTGCCCCCGTCTGGCAGGCACAGGAAGTGCCAGCTGCACACTCACGTGCATTCACATCAGTTGTGTGTGTCTGTTAGTGTTAAAATCAAGGGTTTCTGTAGTGTCACGCCGCATTGAATGGAATCATTTAACAGGTCCCAGCTGACCTTTGTGTTGGTGATGATGAATTGAATTTCCCGTCCTTTGTGAAAGCATACAAATGCTAATTTCTAAGTGATGTTCCTCTGGGATTTGAGCACATAGTGAAATATTGATGCTCTGAAGAAGTAGCTCTATCATGGCCATTAGTCGGCACATCACTAGTGGGAGCCAATTAAATCTGAATAAATGAATATTTGATTCTTAGGACCCTGGAGTTCCTGATGAGACACCTTTCCCGCCTGGCAGCGTTCAGCTACATTACTAACATGCACAGCAAGAACCTGGCTATCGTCTGGGCTCCCAACCTGCTGAGGTGAGAAGCCCTCCTGCTCCATACGCTGCTCTTTATATCCACAGGTTTCATGGTGGTAAACACACTATAATTCATCACCAAAAATCTCCATTGGCTGTACATTTCCCTGTTTTGAGGTTTTCTGTTTTTTAAGGACACGTCAAGACAATAATTCTAAGAAGCTTCATAGTTTGAAGTATGTGTGGTTGAGCTTATGTCTGTTTTTTTTTTTAAATCCCACTCACATTAACAATTTCTCAGACTTGAATCAGTCGTGATAATAGGCTCTGCACAGCCGAAAGTATGTGTCTCCTGCTTTCAATGAGTCATTCTGCCTGAATGGAAGGATTAAAGCAGCTGTTTGTGGGAGGGTGCTCAACACACTGTCAAAAGCTGGAAATGCATCTCAAAATCCTTTTACATAAACCATGTTACTCCAAATCAAATAATTTCAACCTAATCAGGTGTAGTTGTCACCTAATATCTCTGATTTATTTCCTCTGACAATTATTTCTAAATGGAGCTTTTAACTAGAGCAGGTGTAATTCTTTCCTTTTTGTATGTTGTTTGCTTGTGATTGTTTCAGGTCAAAACAGATAGAGTCTGCATGCTTCAGCGGCACAGCAGCCTTCATGGAGGTCCGTATACAGTCGGTGGTGGTGGAGTTCATTCTCAACCATGTGGATGTTCTCTTCAGCACTAAACTCAGCTCACTGATACGAGAGGGAGCAGGTACGTACGGGTGTCAGCACGATAAGACCCCCTGCTCAAATAGTCATTTCACTACCTACTGCTGCTCCTATTTCAGCAATAAACGTTGTTCCACATCACCAGGTCACAACTCATTATCACGGCCCAAATCCCTGCTGGTTTCATCACCTTCCACTAAGCTTCTGAGCCTGGAAGAGGCCCAGGCCAGGACGCAGGCTCAGATAAACTCTCCAGTAACTGAAGATAGCAAGTATATCGAGGTGGGCGAAGGTCCGGCTGCCTTGCAGGGCAAGTTCCACACTGTCATCGAGTTCCCCACTGAGAGGTTTGTTCACTCGCCTTCCTGTGACATCATCTGATGACTATGTCTTTGAAAGAGCAATTAATAGAAAATCTTCATTTAGACACAAAGGCAGCAACATAGACATTTATTTTGAAAAACAGATCCTCTGCAGATTTGACAGAAAAACTTTTATTTTAATATCTGTTGGACTTATATAATAATGCTGGAATGTGTCTCCCTCTAGTTGTAGCTTGTAAGACTGCAGGCAGTCAGTTTACTACAGATTAAGGTTGCTTGAATCTCACAACCTGACTCCAGTTTCATTTTAAAATCAGGCTGATCTGATTTTAAATGTGTAGAGTTTGAAAACAGTTTAAAACAGATAAATGTGACTGATCATTTTGTCCATGTGTCACGTGTCAGTTCGTGAATTTAACCTCTGCCATCTTTTTTAATCATAGGAAGAGGCCTCCTATTAAATCCAAAAAGTCTCCTGTGGGTAGTTGGCGTTCTTTCTTTAACCTGGGAAAGTCTTCCTCCATGTCCAAGCGAAAGCTGCACCGCAATCCTAGTGAACCGAATGAACTCAAGGCCATGGCACTTGCTGGTGAGTCCTTCCTCGACGACTAGACCAGAAGTCCGTTTTCCAATCACCTTTCATTTGCGCTTTGAGGACAGCTCATTTGACAAAACAAAGCAGAATGCTGATGCCTTTAATCATTATGTTTCAGGAGGCAGAGGAGACACAGCAACATTAAGATCAGCTAAAAGTGAAGAGTCACTGAGTTCGCTGCACAACGTTGAAGGTAAAGATTTGTTTTGTTTCAGAAGGACGAGCTTTAATCAGGCAGTTTTGCTGGTTACTTGTTGCTTATTTTCAACATAAATTTCTGCTTTTATACATAAAGAAATTTTCATTATATTCTTTTCCTCCCTCAGGAGAGTCCAAGGTGTACCGTCCTCGGCGGCCGCGCTCCAGCAGCGATGCCCTGTCAGCCTCCTTTAATGGTGAGCTGCTGGACAGCCGGCAGCATTGCAATTCCTACGACAACCTGGATGCCACAGAGGACAGCGATGGAGACGACGGGCCCATCTGTGTGCCTGCCCTTATATCACCTCCCCGCTCAGCAGGTGAAGATGTGGACCTCAGCCCGCCAGACATTGGCATGGCCTCCTTGGACTTTGACCCCATGTCTTTCCAGTGCAGTCTCCCCGACACCTCTTATGCCTTCCCCGTAGATGACTCACCAGCTGGGGCAGAGGGCTCCACGTTAAAGAGGAGCCCTGGCAGCATCTGTGGCAAGACCAACGGCTCTGACTTCATCTCTGCTTCCTACCTGGGCAGCTTGGCCTCCCCATTGTTGTCCACAGAGTTCAGCCGGGCTGCTGGAGAGAGGGTGGACAGCAAGAAACTGCCCACTTCCTATTCTTACACTGATAAACCCACGCAAGCTGTGTCACCTATCAAATGTGGGAAGGCCACTAGTTTGACACCATTTGCCACTTCAGAGCTTTTCTCTACAGAGATTCCTGACAAGAATGCAGCCGGACAGGCTGTCTCTCCACAGCCATTATCTCCTCCTTCAGTAGCCAAGGATTCCCCTCCCCTGATGGGCAGCGTGCTGCTGAGAGCAGCAGAACCATCTCTAACTGAAGCTTTCCAAATGGAGCTGCACTCAAAGCTGGCAGCCTTTGACAGCCTGGACAGTCGAGAGCTGAAAGGAGAGGACAGCGTGCAGAAGGTGGCAGCTGCCAGCAGCCAAGAGCAGCAAGGTGAGGAGCAGAAGATGACCATTTGTTTCTGACTTCACTGTGTTATTTATATTATGTAGATTTAAAATAAGTTAGGTAAGGTAAGGTGATAAGGTAAGCCATTAATTGTATGAATGTTTTTTTCTAGGATTAGTTTCCCAGACTTGCATGGATTTCATTTGAATAAATCTTTTTATATGAGCATCACACTTAAGTGTTCCCCTCTCTCTCATTCCTGAAGCACCTTAAAACCAGCCTGCCTGCTGCTTTCTTTTCTTCACCTACTGCTCTCTTACGTATTCTGTGTTCAACTTTAGATCCCTTGTGTTATTGTGTGTCCTCGCCAGGAGTGGTAGCTCCGGACTCTTCAGTGGACCTCACCCCTCGTTCCCTCAGCTCTACAACTCCCACTACTGCTCCTCCTCCTCCCCCTCCTAAAAATGCTGCCCGCATGTTGGCCCTGGCCCTCGCAGAATCTGCTCAACAGGTCTCCATTCAGTCTCAGTCCCGGGCCTCTGAGCCCCCCACACCTGTGTCCCCTCTGCAGCCACAAGAGGCCCCTAACCTCAAGGATTCACCTCATCAACTGGTTCCACATTTCCAGACCTCTTCTGAGGAAGGAGCAGGGAGAGGAAGTTCCCCACCACCAAACAGCACTGCTCCGACTGTCACCCCAGCCTCATCCTATCCCTCCACTTCCAGTCCTACAATCAAACCGCAGTCACTAGAGTTAACCGGCCCAGTTACAAAGCCACCAGACAGTGCCAAGTCCTCTACAACTCCACCTGGAACACAGCCAGCAACAGCCTCCACCCCACCAGACACTCCTCTCTACAAGTACACCCCACTACCCAGTTCAACCAGCATGGCTTCTCCGACCAGGAAAAGTCCAGAAAGGCAGCAGCCCGTCACTGGACAGGTTGCCGTCCATACCAACTCATCTGGTAGCACTCCAGCAACCACCCCCAGTGGCAGCTGCAAAGAAACTGGAGTCTTACCACAGCCTGTTCCTCAGGTAACTGTCACATCACTTTCATATGCAGATTGGCACTTATAGATAATTATACTGTGACTTTGAGCTTCAGTAATCACGATTATAATGAATTAATCATTTATATGCATAATAGGAGTGAGTAGGTATAGAGGAAGAGCTCAACATTTTGATAAACACACTTATTTGCTTTCTTGCTGAGACTTAAATGAGATAAATTCAACTCCCATCCATGTCCATTAAATATGAAACAACAGCCAGCAGACTTAGACTTAGCTGATCTTAGCATAAAGACTGAAGACAGGAAGAACAGAAAGCTTTGCTCTATTGAAAGGTAAAAATAAATCCTCCTACCAGCACCTCGAAAGTTCACTAATGTACACAGCAGATGTTGACCCCACCAGAAGAGACTGGTGTCACTAGGTCACTGCAGCTGGCCGCTTTTATACTTTTGTCCTGACAGTTTCAATATGGACAAAAAGCCCATGTCTCCTGGTTCTGTTTTGTCTCCAGATATGAGAGTGGTATCAGCCTTCTTATGCAACTGCATGTTACACATCCCACACACTTCACCTTACTATACTTTTATTGTTAACAATACTGCAACAACAGTCACATTTCTGTGAATTTCTCAGTAAAAAAAGGTTTGTTGTGTTGTTGTTTTGTTTCAGGTCAAACTGGAGGAGCCTGCACCGCCCCCAAAACCATCAGAACAGCCACCTCCTACTACTCAAAAACCCAAAAAGCATGCTATCTCACTGCCCCACCCTCAAACACAAAGTCAGATGCAGCCTCATCTTCCCACACAGCCTCAGTCTCATTCACATCCTCAGCCTCTTTCTCAGCCTCATCCACAGCCTCTTTCTCAGCCTCATTCTCAGCCTCAGCCTCA
>JBAJHX010000067.1:2413265-2438438 GCA_037176925.1 Amniataba percoides
TCATCTTCATCCTCATCCTCAGCCTCATTCTCAGCCTCATCCACAGTCACTGCACACGCATTCCCAGATGCAGGTCCAACACCAACCACAAACCCAAGCTCAGCCCCTCTCAAAGGCCAGCGCGAGAGTGGCCCCCACCTCTGCTGAGCCTTTGGAGAAGCCTTGGGAGGCCATAAAGCCGGTACAGCCCTGTACAGAGTCTTTAAAGTACCACGACTCTTACGGAACCACACCTCCAGCTCCTCCCGTCCGGACCATAGAGAGCAAACTTGCCACAGCAGCACTCAGCCAAAGCGAAGCCTCCTACCATGTCCTGGGTGAGGGACCTGCGCCCGGCCACCTGGAGGATGCTCTGCCTCACCATCCTCTTTCTCCTCGTAAATCATCCACACACCAGCCAGCTTATCAATACCATGCTAAAGGAGAGCCTGTCCTAATTGAGCCTCCAGGATCTGCATACTACCACCAGAGGCCTGTTCCTCTTGGCCCGCAGTCCATCCCACACCACTACCGGCCAGATAGCGTCCCTCCACACCTCTCCTTTGTGTCAAAATCTGAGCCTCAGATACCTTACAGCGCCCGAGTGGACAACAGGTACAGCACTTTAGGCCCCAGGTCCTACCACCACTCTATAAAATCCAGAGGAAACCCCCGCAATGTGTATGTGTCCCCGGGGCCAGGGCATCAGGGCTATAGCCATGACAGAACCCACGGCTATCCCACCATCCGCAGGGTGCACTCACTCCATGTTCCTTCCACTATCCGCTCAGTGCCCATCCAAAGGACTGAGGTTCCTCCAGATGATGATATATTCTTCTACCACCGGCCCATTTATCAGTGCAAAGCCTACCAGCAGCCCCCACAGCAATCCTCACAAGCCGACTACCACGTCACCCAGCTGCAGCCTTACTTTGAGAACGGACGGGTTCAGTATCGCTACAGTCCATACTCCGGTTCAAGCCCTTTGGAGGCACCTTTCTATGACATTGACCCTTACGGCACCATCCGAGTCCGGCACTTCCACACCTACGGCAGCCGAGATTCAGGAGCCGTTCCTGGCCGACCAGGTGGAAAGGCAGGCGGGTACCACTTCCTTGCTCGCCACGTTCTCCCACCTGGGAAAGAGCACAGCTTTGTGAGCAGGGATATGCCCCCCGGTCATGGGACCAAGGAATCTGCTGCTTACCTCGCTTGGGACCCAGAGGAGTCAGAAAGGCTCCGCATTCACTCCATTCGCAGAGAGAGCAGGGCCAGGCAGAAGATAAAAGGCCCTGTCCTCTCTCAGTATGACAATGTCAGCTTGTTTGCACCAGCAGATATATCAGGCTATGAAACCCTGCACCTGCGCAGCAAATCTGACCCAGGTAAAGCTGTGCTGGTAGCAGCCGAGGGCAAAGATGGACGCTACCTCCCCAGACACATGGTGTCAGACCCCGACGTCCTTATGTACATGGAGACTGACAAGCTTGTCCAGGGCAGCGCAGTTGGTGACAAGTCAGATGGGCTCGCCAAGCAAAGCAGTTCTAAGAAATGCCAATCATCTCACTCCCTTCCAGCTACTCTGAGCCACAGCCTCTCCCATCCGCAGGAGAGCGGCCGACACGAGGCCAAGTACGAGACTGGAGACGACAAGCTGGGTGGAGACAGCGGCAGGTCTAAACACTGGCAGCAGGAGTATCCCAACAAGAGGAACTTCCAACCACGTTACGAGTGTCCCGATTCCGACCACCACCAGGGTAAAGCGAAAACACCCAGCAGCTACCACACTGCAGACGAGCAGCCGCTGGCCCCCAGGGAACAACCTGCCCGCTCCAAACCGGAGCGATCACACAGCGTCAGAGAGCAGCAGCACTACAGCCAGGCCAAACCTGAACTGGACAGAGATTACTCATATCAGAAACAAAGCACTAAAACAGCGCAGTCCCACTACGATAACTTGGACGATTACCACCCAGTACCTCAGCCTCAGGCCCCTGTTCAAAAACGTGGAGGCTCCAGCTCATATCCCGCCCCCGGATTCCCAGTGGGCCACAGCAACAGAGCGTACTCCACAGCACTGGGCCAGGGAGCCTTTATCCAGACTGACCTGGCCATGCAGAGGCCAGAGACAGAGATCCGTACAGAATGAAGCATTAAGGAGGGTAAACATGAAATTATCTTTAGCTGTGTAAAAGAAAGACTTTGTTGAGCTATGGTTGAGCAGCCTCTGCAGGACAGTGGACTGTTGTTTCACCAATATTTTTGCTCCTCTGTATTTTTAATGAATTGTAAAGAAAATTCTAAGACTTTTTACAGGAAGTCCTGAATGTACCTGAAATTATTGTCCAAGAGGTCATATTATTGTGATTGATTGAGACAGTATCTGGTCATAAATGTATATGTTATGAAAGACATAAGGTACTTTTAACAGGAACCACAAAAATGTAAAATATATATGCTCTCTATATATGAATAGAATCACTAGTAAAAAGGGATTTTTAGTTGTATTTTGTTTTTTAGGTGTGGCGCTGGGTGTGAGCATCAGTGGGGATTAAGGTTTGCATTTTAGAAATGCATGCACTCTCTATCTCTTACAGAACAGTTCTGTGTACTTCACTATCCATTGTGTTCTTTCTGGAAGTTACAGCACAAGTTATTGAAGGAGGATGCATGTAGGTCATCACGCCTTCCCTCTGCTAAAATGGACACGAGTAGGCAGCGTGGTGTGTCCATGTTGGTCTTGAAGAATCCGCCTGGGTGTGAGGTTTGATAAGGAGCTGCAATGGGTTACTTTCAGTTAATATAGTGGTAATCAATGTCTTATTTCCTCTGTGACTGTGCCATTTTTATGTATCTTTGCTATAAACAGATTTCAATGACTTCTAAAGGAATGTTTTGGTACTTGTTTGTTCTTCATTAGAAGAGGGACCAAACGACTTGGCGCAGTTGTTGCACATATGGGATGAAGAGGGGAAGCTGGATGAATGCCTGTTTTACCTTTTTGTGTGTAGGCAGATGTGTAAGAGTTTTTTTTTTATTTCCTTTGTGTTTTTTCATTACATTCACGGTACTTTCATGAAGTGGACAAACTGAATAAAGCTGAAAACATTTCCCTCTCAAACAACGTGGTGAAGAACATGTTGCCGCTGCTTTGTGGAAAAAAACTCAGTGATGAGCCTTAAATTTTGTTTCCATAAAAAAACCCATATTTTGTTCACTGTCATTGTCAAGTCCATTGTCATAATGCACAAACATTGTGATATCTAGATTTAAGATCACTTTTGATCATTCTTGACAGTTCAGGGTTGACAGGTCTCGTTAGTTTTGAATTTAATACAATGAGGGAGGGAAATCTTTGGGGGTGTTTTTTTAAGATATCTGGGGCCATTTATTTACAGGCTGGAATCGATGTATAGTACATTCATCTGGTATTATACTACATGCCCTTTCAGTTCACCATAATGTATGGATTACAATATGTCTCAA
Organism: Amniataba percoides; assembly: GCA_037176925.1. Classification (NCBI taxonomy): domain Eukaryota; kingdom Metazoa; phylum Chordata; class Actinopteri; order Centrarchiformes; family Terapontidae; genus Amniataba; species Amniataba percoides. The sequence goes on from JBAJHX010000067.1 coordinate 2,416,731, forward strand.
TATGTCTAAATCCAGGTTGTACTCTGTAACTGTTTGACTTCTATATCGCTTGCAGGTTTTGCTCCTCTTGCCTTATCTAAAGCCTCGACCTTTTCAGATGGGGCATTGAAGTAAGGCACTGTGTACTTGAATGTGAAAACACTCTTGTCTCAAACTAGAGGTATCTAAAGTTAGATATGAAATAAATAAAACTGTTCAGGAATAGCTATAATCCACGTCTGTCCGTGTTGTGATGTTACTAATGCACCTGACTGTGTCTGACAAATCCTTGAGGAAGGGCAAGATTAAAAACTGACAGCAAAGCTGATTTAGAAGCAAAACACATTAATAGTTGTCATAAGCGTTATTATTGAACATAATCTAACAACAGCCATATGTGCTCATCTATATGAGGGCCTCTTTTTGTTACACTTGTAAAGGAAGTGTTAAAGTCAAATATATTTCAGACTAATAATAATTGCAGACTAGTCACAGTAAGCATACATGACCTCAACATGTTGCTTTTAGAAAATAAAAGTGCCCATCATGTTAATTTAAAGGTGCCCTGTGCAGGTCAGTGGGTCCCACCGGTGGTGATAATGTGTCACACTATGCAGCAGTGCACCGGAAAATTCTGCTGATGGATAATTATGATTATAAACGACGCTGGATATGAAATACTTGGCTTGGAGAGTTTTCACGAGAATGCTCTTGGTATTACTGGTACAGCTCTCACCTGGTTCACTTCTGTCCTGTCCAGCTTAAGTATCCATTAACAGTTTCATGTCTGCCATAGGTCTCCTCTCAGTTCAATCTCCATTGGCGTGGCCTCAGTCTTTGCCCGTTTAACGCTGTAGCACCACTCAAAGGCTCTGAGACACCTGCTCAGCTACCTGCTACCAGATGTTAAAAACTGAATGCGTAAAACTCCACTATAGTAAATCTGAAATCAGAACAAAGGCCCTAAATGATGCCCATTTTTTCACCAAACATCCACCTGCTGAGGAAGGTACCTGAGCAAATGATTCTGTCAAATGTCTGTCACCTTTTTCTTCACAATAATTCACATTCACATCCTGAATATGAAAACTACAAGTATAATGAGATATGCTCATTAGCAGGGATGCTAAGTTTGGTCACACACTGAAACATGTCCCATGATTTTATAGATGGAGTGAAACAAACTTCTGGAATAAATTTATGTATACATTTCACTGCCTTTGATTTTTTATGTATTTAGTCATTAATGTATACCAGTTTGAATCCTAACTGCTCTGCACTGTGGTGTATTAATACTTGATCAAATTTGATGTATTTTCCAAGAGAGGAGCTATATTAGGAGTTTTAAATGATGCCAATAGGGGTCACTACAAAGCATTAGAGACATGTTGTGACTGCTCCAGAGCCAAACATCCATCAAAACCTGAAGGTTGGTTATGAATCAAAGGGCTTTTTTAGCATCAGTGCGGAGCTTTATATAACCTTCATGTCAGAAGGACTGATGACCCACGTATGCTGCTCAAATGTCATCCACCTGAACTGAGGTACTTGTAGCAGTTAAGATACTTTTTGTAACCCCTGATCACATGAATCCAGAATTCACAGATTTGTTTTTTAATCCACTCTATAATCTTTCATTTTTATTTTATTGGTAATTCCTATTATGTAATATTAGTATTTTACTCTCTTGTTCTATTTTCTTTTCAGTTCCATATTTTCAGACATTAAACTAAAATATACTGGCATGTCAATATTAATTATTATAATATACTACTCTCTCTCTCTCTCTCCATATGTACACACACATTAATACATATATATATAAAATATAATAATATTAACATGCCATATAATATAACATGATGGTTAAAAGTGAAGATGGTAAAGGTGATGATCATTTTAATTCTTTGGTGCACTGGTGGGTAAATCTATACTGACACATCATAATTCACTTGTTGACTACACTGTGTATTACTTAATTAAATCTGCAAAATAAACGAATCTAACTCAAGTGTCAGTTTTAAAAGAAATGTGTGGTGGGATTAAAACAACACCTTTGTGTGCAGCAGCATAAAACAGAGTTCATTTAAATGTATTTGGCTCTTGATAATTCCTGTCATTCTTCCTTTCATACTTTTTCATTTCTGGGGCTGATGCTCATATTTTATCATCTTCATTTTTGTTCCCCGTCTTGTGTAATTTGTGTTAATATTGCTGAATGCTTGGAGGAAGAACTGCGACAGTAATGTCTGACATAAAATAATCACTTAATAATATGGCTCACTTATTATCAGCGTTCCTGTAGCCATCAGCATCTGCAGTACTTCAAAGTAGTTTCCATATCTAAGTTTCATGAGTGGAAATGAAGTTACAATGTTTACAAATGTTTGCAGTTGCATTATGGGAGGCAGATGATTGACACGGCCGCCATTTTGCTCGCTCTCTCAGCTTCCATTGTGTGAGAGATAGTAAATATCTGACACTGCCAGACAACCACAACACTCTTGGATCCGTGCGGAGGAAAAGCGTTAAATTCACCCTCGGTAAGTTGCATTTTTGTCGCGTTCGTATCACCACAGGCTTCTATTCGCCTTTTTATGAGAAAAATGAGGTGAATAAAGTTGTTTTCGTGGTGAAATGTCGTGTTATTTCGACGCTGCACGGAGGAGAAAAAGCAGCTGGCCCGATGCAGAGAGAGAAACACGGCTCACTACTTCACTGCCCAAATATCTGCTCCACTTTCACAGCCCGCTTCTCCTCCACCGTGTCGCTCAAATACACCATCGTTTCTCGTGTCTGGACGCTCATTTGATAGCCACGCTTATGTCCTACGTTTTGTTGGTAGTCTTGTGTGCGCACGGTGTTTGTTTTTAAGCGAAAATGTCAAAGTTTACGTCCCGCTCGGTGCCTTCATAAGGGGAGGTTCATTTCTATCTGCGGCCATAATCTTGCGGTATGAGGCGGGGTTAACTCGCTGGTCCCGCCCTAAAGCCCTGCAGAGTGAAACCCCATTGGTGGTAAAATGCGACACAGACGCAGTGGATTGGTGGATTTCTGAGTGATGACCTGTACAGCAACGTGATTGGTTGTGTCCACAGACCACTGCGACCGGATTGGCTCGGCACGGTGCGTTTTTGGAGCTGCCAGAGCAGAGCAAAAGTTTTCCCAGGCGGCCGGACATGACGGCAGTTTTAACGATTTAATTATATTTAACTTTTATTGACTATAATCAGTATATTCAGCTCTGTTTTTGACCCATCTGATAATGTTTTACTGCTTTTTTGTCAGTGTCAGGGTTCCAATTGAATAAGCATTTATATTTAAGACAAAATAGTGCGCACAAACCTTAAGAAACATTGGTCCAGAGTGCCTGTGATTAATATTGAAACTGTCATTAATATTAAAACTATTATAAACTAATCTGTCAATTAACACTAAATGGTTGTATGCAACAGTAATTGTTAGACTGTAGAGAGTCAACAGAACAGCAGCTTTGAAAGATGCCAGAAAGAAAAAGCAGGAACTTCAGCATGAGCCACATCATTTACACTGTCATGTTTTCTATGTTCCCTTCAGGTGACACTTCGTCGTAATGGCTCGTACTAAGCAGACTGCTCGTAAGTCCACTGGAGGAAAGGCTCCTCGTAAGCAGCTGGCCACCAAGGCTGCTCGTAAGAGTGCCCCCTCAACTGGTGGTGTCAAGAAGCCCCATCGTTACAGGTGACACCTTTAAATTCCACACTCCTTTAACAAATCACTGAAATGAAGTTTATGAAGATTAGCTGGTGAGTTTCAAACACTTTAATTGTGTTGATACTTCTATTTACTAAAATCTCAGTCAAATAATTCATGTTGAACAGATCATGTTGCTGTTGGCTCACTGCCACAGTTTGAGTTTCACATGTAGAAAGGCAACAGGAGTTTACCTCCAGAAAGAGTTAGTGGCAAAATCAAGTGTCAGGATAAAATGGAAGCTAAATGAAGCCACAAAAATAGAAATTTTGAAATGAGCTCAGGTTTGGTTGTGTGTTTCAGGCCTGGCACCGTGGCTCTGAGAGAGATCCGTAGGTACCAGAAGTCCACTGAGCTCCTGATCCGTAAGCTGCCCTTCCAGCGCCTGGTGAGGGAGATCGCTCAGGACTTCAAGACTGACCTGCGTTTCCAGAGCGCTGCCATTGGAGCCCTGCAGGTACACGTGTGCACAAAATACAGCAATAAAACTATGTCAGTCTGACTTTAATTCTGAAGACTGACACACCTCTGCTAATATTGCTAATGTGTTGACCTCTCATTACAGGAGGCCAGCGAGGCGTACCTGGTGGGTCTTTTCGAGGACACCAACCTGTGCGCCATCCATGCCAAGCGTGTCACCATCATGCCCAAAGACATCCAGCTGGCACGCCGCATCCGTGGAGAGCGCGCTTAGGCAGCCTCTCTAATGTTTCTCCTTTGTCCTTTTTTTCTCTACCTGTACTTGCCCTTATTCCTTCATTGTACCCCACCCTCCTCCACCCATCCCTGTCACCCTTCCCCAGCCTGCCCAGCTTCACAGTAGACTTTAGAGTAATCCTTATTATGAAGAGATAGAAATATGTTGAAGTCTGGTCTCTCATAGGTTTTTTGTCTTCACCAAATGTTTTTAGGGTACCTTTTTCGTGCATGTAAAACCTTTGCAGATCAGACACACGTGCACACATACTCAAACATACATCACTGGATTTGAGCTCACCTGGATTCTTCCAGGATGGGATGCCAGCAGGTGAGGTTTGTGTGGCAAACAGAGTTGGAGCAGAGGGATGCGGCCGAGGGGCTAGTCTGCTTAAGGGGAGCTGCAACTTCCACAGCAGGGTGCTATTAAAACTAGCCCTGAGGCCTCTGCCCCCTCTGAACACCGTCCTCCTGTCCCTCCCAGTCCGTCCCTCCACACCCTGACTCCTCCAGCTGCAGCTCTACCTTTTCCATCCGCCTCACCCTCTCCCTTACTCTGCACTGGGAGGGAATGACAGTCTGTTGGTCTGTGTGTGCCTGTGTGAGCTCTGATCTTAAAATCACTTGTACTCAACAAACAAGAATCTTTTGGTTGCTTAAGAATATTGATTATTGTTGTGGATATGGTGTCTATTTTTTTTATGCATATAATTCATGGATGTGCATCTCTTCTCTTTACCGCTTCCAGAATAATCAAATTAAGAGAAACTTAGCAATTAACATTGTCAACATGGTAACACTTTTTTTTTTTTTACAGTGATCTGATTCGTTATAGAAAATCAGGAAGGGCTTCTCTGTTTTCCAAGGCAACTTCTATTCTAATGGCAGCCACACGGGGGCGATGGTTTACCATGTCCTCGTTTACTCAATTGTTCACTGTAGATCAGTCATCACACAGTACGCCTCTGTCTCTCTCCAACTTTATCTCCACAGATAGGCTTTACACTTGTCACAACAGTATGAAATGACATTATAGTGAAAATGACACTTTGCATGTTTAAGGTCTGTGTCTCCTGCACTCTCTGTAGATCTGAACATATAATCAGTCCCTTTCTCAAAATTTGTGATACACAATATAACCTCATATTTGTTTTCTTTTTATATTTTTCTTATTCCTTGAGATTTTCAGACGTATAAATAAGCTGATCTTTGTATTTTCCAAATTTCTCATATTATGGTGGTAATAAATAGGTGTTAAAAACAAATTGATGCTGGTTGTTATGATTATTTTCTTTACAGGAATTCACTGATGTGCTACAGTGGCTTTCCAGGGAGATTCTATATGAGTGACTTTGCAGGCCAAGGAAACTATTTGTGCAGCACTGTTAAACACCAAGATAGTTTAGTGTTATCTACGTAAGGCAGAAAAAAAATATGTAGAGGAAACGAGAAATACAATATACAAAGACATTCACAAACAGGATTTTAAAAGTAAAGATCTGAAAACTGGAGTGATCCACTCTCCTGGTCCTGGTAAGGACTGTAGCAGCAGCTCTCTGATAGACCTGTGAAGACAGTACTACAGCGGCTGAGCCTACCAAAGAAATGTTTTTTTTTTTTAATCCTGCTGGATGTTTTGACATAACCAATCACTGATTTGTTGAATGTACTTATATATTTGAGGTAGTTGTAGTCTCATTGCATATGTGTATATATTTTGTTTGTTCTGAGAATGGAGCCTTGGGGAATACTTACCATTTATTTTTTTTACGCTCAAATGTGTAATTACTAATAGATATAAAGTCGTACCTGTCCTTCAAATAGGATTCAGAACAGTTAAACACTGGCACAGTATATGAAATGGGTACAATTAGCTTCACCATAACCAGCAGCCAACATTTGAGATATACATGTTAATCCATCAGTATATATATTTAGTTTTGTCCTTTTGTTGATAATACTTATGTACATTGCAGAATTATTTTTAATAAATCATTTTTACATTGCACTATAGGCACTTTTTCTGAAGTAAAGATTCAAATAAAGGTTGTCCACTTTGTCATGTCCTGCTAAAAGAAAAATATCAAAACAGGATGAGCAAAGAGTCCATTGGCACAACTATTATAGCAATATTTCATGTACATTTTAATTGTAATGGATCCATTTTCTAATTTTGCAACCTAGGCTGAAATACAGCCTTTTAAGAAATATGAAATTAAATGGAAATATTAAACAATCTGAAGTGGAACTTTTGCATGGTGTTTGTGTGAACACTTGAGCAGCAGACAGACAATACTGCAGAAACACCTAGTTCCAACTATAAAGAGCAGGTTCACATGTGTATACAATGTGCTATGTAAGTAATTGTTTATGGTGACAGATAACTTTCGAATAATTCAAAGACATTTCAGAGGTCAGCTCTGCGTGTTTGCTAAATTCATTTTTCATTTTGATGTTCCCCATAAGTGCATATTTAATTCTAGTCATCGCCTCTTGTATAGGTGGAGGGGGACTTACCTGTTGCTGAATTACATTTAGGTAAATAGGCCAAATATTAAGCATCTGTTGCTTTTCTGTGATCAAAGCTCCTGGATTTCTGCCTGAAATCAAGTCAAGAAGCTGTCAAGCCTGTATGTGTTTTTGACCTGTAAAAATGTATTTCAACCAATGTCAGGACTTTTCTAACACAAGGTTTCCCTCTCAGACCGTGTGCTGTGTGTTTTGTTTTCTGTCGTTCACCTTCCTCAAGGTCTGCTCGGTGCCGTCCATCCCCCCTCACATCTGCTCCTCCCTGGGATTACAGCACAAATGTCTGTCTGAAACTCTCAGTGCTGAGGGGGAAGATTACAAGTGCACTGCACCCTCCAAGTGAGGTTAACCAATCAGGGCGCACAGGGACAGGGATTAACCAATCACACCACAGAGGGGGAGGGCAGAGGGATTAAACTGAGCACAGAGTGGGATTAGGTCAGTGTTGAGTGCAGAAAAATGCTTTGAAATGTCTCTCACTACCCGTTTACGTCTCTCAGCGCAGTAAATCTGAATTTATAATCAAATTGTTGTGACATTTACATGTTTGAGGACAGAGATAAGATGTGATTTACATAGCAACAAAATCAGAATTTGTTTTTTTATTGTTTGTATCAGGATTACACCACAAATCTCTGAGGAGTGATACTTTGTGAGACCTGTTCTATTTATTTAGCTGGCATGATGTTTTTATCATGTCCTTCGCACAAATTTCATATGATCCTATACAACAATACCTGAAGACCTCATGAAGAACTAATTATATGATAACTACTCTAAAATTACAAACTTTACATTTAATTTCATTTAAAAAGATTGCAAAATATGTCATAGAAATCTGTTCAAATGTCTTTGTTGTTTTGGTCTGTTAAGTTACAGAATTAATCTCTAGCACCGTCATCCCCACAACACACAAACAACACACACTTCAACAAAAATATTTTCACATATTTGATGTCATAGTTAAGTTTGCGTGGCAGTAATCAGGCCATGTGGGGATTATCAAGTTGTCACAGGAGTTGGGGAGATTGGTGGAGTGGTGGGGGTGGGGTACCACATGAGGGGGAGCTGCTGAGGTAATGGAAAAATACATCAAAGCTGGAAGAATTCATGAAAACAACTAAAGGCTTTATCAAACGGCATTGCTGTCAATGATTCAGATGTTTTGGAGCACAAGTTATATTAGGGGGCGCGAGCGGGACACACGTGAAGTGACGCAAAAGGCAGATGACGTAAGAGAAAACAGGTGGAAGTAGAGAGAAGAGATGCTGCAGAGTTGGAGAGAGAGAGAGAGAGAGAGAGAGAGAGAGAGAGAGTGAGGAGAGATGGACAAAGATAGAAAAGATGGAGGGAAAAAGCAAGGAGAGAGCCAGGAAAAGGAAGGGGAGGAAGAGGAGGGTGAGGTGGGTGAGATGGGTGAGAGACAGAGAGAGACAGAGGGGGATAGGGCAATAATCCTAACTAATTCACTTAGGGCATTGCTGAAGGGAGGCTAAGAGGATTGGGACACTCCCACAATCAGATAAGCTAAAATAACCAAGATGGAGCAGTGAGAGCCATGCAGGCCATATGACAAACATGACGACCTGACCACAACATGGCCACTTTACATCCACACTCGGCCCAGTCCCCACGCTGACCTCCACCCACGGATCAGACTCTGTCACAGTCAGTCAGTTTCCTAACAAACTAACTTTCAAACACACACTATGACTCGTTTCAAAGAGCGCACAAGAGCGTAAAGAATAGATCACTTTAATATGTCACACAACTAAAACAGAAGATCTAATTTTCCATCAAACAGAATAGGATGATAACACTAAAGGCTAACACTGTAATATGTAACACAAAATCTCAAAAATGTCTAAACGCAACCAAATTACATATTTTAATGTAGCATAAAATAATAATAAATAGCTTAAAATAATTTAACCCTGAAGGAGGAAGTGACCTATAGGACTTCAGAGCTCTTTCCTGTCAAAGCAGCTCTCCTTTCACTATGTGACAATGCAAGTTTAAAACAAAATGAAATGTGTATGTGTGTGAATCAGACAGTCATGTTAAAAGAAGAGATGGCTCAGTCTCTTTCCATACGTATGACTCCAGGATTTTCCTACAAACTCTTTAAAGGCGTTTGTTCTCTTAGTTAATGTAGCATGAAGAAGACAACAGGTATGATTTGCAGTCAGGCAGCATTGATGACAGCCATGGGTCCCTTCATCTCCAAAGTCATTCAAATAAAATGCATTTCTACAGAGGTCACCTTCAAAAAATAAAACAAAATCTTACAAACAAGAAACTGAAAATCAAAGATATCGAGTCCTCTGGCTTAACTGCTTCACACTATCTCACACTGGACTCATTGACACACACGACATGTTGATGCACATGAACGCAACCCTTTCTCACTTTCTAGAGGACCTGGAACTTCCAGGAGTTTTGGTCCTTGTGGTCCAGGCAGTCCATAGTGGTGAAGCCCAGTTTCCAGGCCTGCTGGTCCTTGTAGTCCAGGCAGTCAACAGAGGTGAAGCCCAGGGAGGAGGCAGTGCTGTAGCCCTGTGAGGACAGCGAGGCCGGGGACTGGCTTAGGGAGCCCCCCATGGAGGGCACAGTGATGGGGCTGAGAGCCCCCACGGTGCCTGACAGCTGCGAGTGCATGGGGGACAGGTACGCGCTGCAGTCCAGGCCGGTGAAGTAGGAGGTGGTGCTGGCATAGCCCTGGGTGTAGGCTGACGGCTGGCCGTAGCTCATGGGGTAAGGTGAGGGCCGCTGCATGCAGGGGGCTGAGGACGAGGCCAGGGGGTCCGGCAGAGGCGAGATGGCCGGGCTCCAGATGGACACGGCCGTGTTTCCAGTGCTGGAGCTCGGGGCCAGGCTGGGGCCTGACTGGGCAGAGGAGGGGCTGTAGGAGCCAGGTGGGTTAGAAACAGGATCAGGAGCGCTGGGTTCCTGCACCGGAGAGGCCTTCTTTTTGGGTGGGCGGGGCTTGGACTGGCCACTGCTCTGCTGTTGCTGCTGACGGCACTTGGCACGACGGTTTTTAAACCAAACCTGGAGACACAAAGAAAAGATATAAAATGTTAAAAGAGAAAACATCTGTGAGACATGGAAATATGTATCCTGAGTTGTAAATGATTAGAGGTGTTTGGTACAGAGGAGAGAAAGAACAAGTGTGACTTCTGCAGCTCAAGTGTTAAACCACCAATGAATATGCAGGCTGTAGTATAAATATACTGTTGCCTTCAGAGTTGTTAAGATGTCAAGTCTCACTCTGAGTAACCCACAAGCACTGAGCAGGGAGGCCATCTTGGCTGTAGCCTACTTCTGCAGTACCTGCACACGTGACTCAGGCAGGTTGATCTTGAGGGCCACCTCCTCCCTCATGAAGATGTCTGGGTAGCGGGTCTTGGAGAACAGCGCCTCCAGGATGTCCAGCTGTGTCCGGGTGAAGGTGGTGCGCTCTCTACGCTGCTTCCTTGGGGTGGCTGCAAACCCAAGAGACAAGAGGGGGGTTTTATAAAGGCAGCATCAGAGAGAAAGAATGAATTCTCTTTTGATACTAACATGACAGATATGTGAGTGATTCATTTGGTAGGTTTGTTTTCCTGCTGCTTGTGCCAGGATGACAACAAATAAAAATATGAAGGGAAACCTCATAAAACACTGCGACGCTCTGGTCTCAACTATTTTCCACAACATGGAGACAAAGTGTGTTTGTCCACTATATCAAATTATAACAGTCACTGCTTCTTTTGAGGGTTTCAGTTTTCCCAGAGAACAGGAAACAGTTGCATTCATTTAAATCAGCTAGAGTTTGTCAGAGTCACACAGACAAACTATTATCTGTGTTTGTTTGAGAACAAGTGTAGTGAGGAGTCACACATGCAGTCATGAGAATTTGGCATTTAGCACAGTAAGTGTCTCTGTCTGCTGCCAGCCTGTGTTTGTCAAAGACATGCCAACATCTGAGAACTCTTGAGGGTAAAAGTGAGAACAATAAAAAAATAAAATAAAATAATCTATGTCAAATCTCGTGCGATTCCAGACTGAGCGTCACATCAGCAGTGAGCACAGATTATCTGCCTCTCAGATCCACACAGGGTTCAGTGTATCTGCTCAGAAACAAATATTTGTACTGTCCTGCACTCACACATCATATCTGACAGCAGAATAATGTCGAAATTAAAATATGAATTAAATCATCAATCTTAACACGAAAGTTACTCTTAAATATTCTATAAATATCTTTTTATATTTGTATTTGCTTGTATGGTCTATTTTCCTTTGTCTCAGCTCAGTGTAATAATGAGGATTTTATCATTAACAGCACATTTCACCATTTAAATCATGACTATCCGACCTGTTTAATAATCTGTGATAAAAACACACTGTTCATCCCGGGCTGTGCTCCGGCTCGCTGCAGCTTTACGCACAGCCGCGCGTCTTTACGCACCGTTTGTGTGGAATAAAACTCTAAATGAGCGCATCAGGAGAGGAGAAGAAAACGCGTAGAAAGTAAAGATAAAGCGTGAAAATCAAGAGTTTCAGAGATAAAGTTTGAAATAAACAGTTTATACTTACAGGGATAAGCGACGGTTGTGTGCAGCACGTCCATTCCGGGGGCAGGCAAATTTAACCCGTTCATGGTGTAATGGGGTTGCTTTATGTAGGACATCATGATTACAGCAGGCTTTTAAGTCCTGTGGCTGACTGTAAGTCGGACACGCAGCACAACAGCCGAGGGCCCCTCTGAGCTCAGCGGGGGCAACAAGTCTGCGCGGACCCGGGAGGACTCACCGGGACCTCAGAGTCTCCTCCTGCTCTCCACCTGCTCTCCACCTGCGCGCTCAGCTCGCACCCTCAACAGCTCGGCACAGCGAAGCGGCGCACTGAGCATCCGAACGTGTTCTGCAGGGTCCGCGCTCCGTCAGCTCATCACACGGGTGGAGTGGCCCCCGGGTGCCTGTGCGCCTTGGTGAGGTCGCTCCTCTGAGTTTCTTTACCGGCACACGCTGCTAATTAGAGGGAGCAAGTGGCTCCACAAACCCCTCCCACCACACACACGCGCGCGCACACACACACACACACACACACTCTACGTAGGAAGACTATCCAAAGCAGCAGACTTCATGATGGGACAAACTGCACTTAGACAAAGTTTATATAAAAGGTGTTTTTGTGATTGTTTGTCTTTGATGCAGGAAAGGTTACAAAAAAGTGATCTAAATATAAATAATGCAAATATTTTCTTGAACAAAATCAGAAGTTAAATGACAAAGAAGTGTTTGGATGCTGATTTAAATCTGATTGACATATACTGCATAACTGTAAACTGCATAACCCCAAACAGTTATTCTCATGAAGCTGTCCAAGAGAGGAAAAACAAAAATAACAGTAAGAATTTCTAAGAAATTAGAATTCTAGAAATTATGATGTAAAAACAGCTCTTTTTCTTTCAGTTTTCAGGAAGTCCTCTGTTCTTTCTCTTTTTTCTCCTGTTGATCAATGAAACCTGCTGCACATCTGCTGCTCCTCATACATTCACACCTAATTGACAGATTACATTTATCTCCAAAACAGCTGCACACGCACATGCTGCATCCACACAAACGCACACACACACACACACACACACACACACACACACACACACAGATGCACAAAACCGACAAAGCTCATTTGATTTATCATAATATGCTTTATCTGAAAAGTAAGTATCTTATCTCCAGATAAAGGGAGGAAAGACAGAGCAATCCATTCAGTGGTGGAGCAGGAAAGGAGGCTGTAGGGAACAACAGCTACACAAAGGAGAAATGGACAGGTCAGAGTGTAGACGAGGGGAAAAACAAGAAAACAGCGAGTGTGGTAACAGGAGGAGTCAAAAAGATGGAAGGAGGAAGTGGAGAGGGCAGCATGGACAGAGGATTCACTGCAGGGAGACAGCTGTGGCACCTGATGGAGACCTACATACAGACACCTCTGAGAAGAACATGAGATTCCTGGAGTCCCACTTTTTTATGGACCACAACGTCACCGGAGCTGCTCAGAAATGAGCATGTGTGCATGTGTTGTGACGCTGTATATGTGCACTGTGCATATTCTAAGTTTATATCAGTTCTGAAAGACTTTTATCTCTTTTCAACTTTTTAACTTTTTATCTCTATTTCAATTTCACATTTTTTAAAGTTATGGCTGCTTTTACTTTATACAGATAACCTTTACTTTACCTCACACCTTATCTTTACCTCACTACTTTAGCTGTTTTATTTACAAATGATCTTTTCCTTTAGGCCATTATGACTTAGAATATTGTAGAATTGTTTTTACAAGGCTGTGCAGTCACTGGCCAAACTGTGAGTTGGGATTTTTGAAAAAAGTGCAACTTATTTGAGTTATGTGTATCTGGTTTAAAAAAAATGATCATCCATGTTGTGTGAGCACTGTCCAGATGATGCTGATGATGGCGATGCAATCTTTCCCCACTAGTGGAACAGCTCGTCCTGCAGCTGCAACAGCAAATAGGGAAGTAGGGAAGAGGACTGAGCTGGTATAATCCCTGCCTGACTGCCCTTCCCCCTCAAAGATAGACTCATACAGACACAGTCAGAATGATGCAAGCGAGTGTTTTTATTTTAACACTGAACAGAGTATCCTGCAGGCCGACTGAGGCCTGAAAACTCAGGATGTTGGAAATAAGAGAGAGAGCAAGTAGATGAGTAAGTCAGGTGGGGCAGGTGGGGTGGGGGGAAGAGCGAGGGATGGAGGAGAAGCAGGTGAAGGGGCAGGGGGGTGGGAGAGGCTCCGGTTCTCGTCCCCACTGACACACTGCTGCAGTTAATCCAGATTAGAGTGTCTAAAACAGGTCGGCTAAATCTGCAGGCCAGCCAGCAATACAGAGGCTGCTGTCAGCCTCAATCACTCACCCTGTGCACACACACACACACACACGCACACACACACTGTAATAATCTCCTCTGTGCAAACCAGGTGCCACCAGCAGCTCAGCACAGACCGCCACCAACCAGCCCCCCTCCAGTCCAGTTAGGACTCACTCCAACTGGAGCCTCACACTGTCGGACTGAGCACACACACACACACGTTCAGTTAAGAGTCCACTACACCGCCCTGCACCATATTCAACACAAGTATATTCTCAAAAGCCTTCTCATGTCCCTCTGGTTGATGAGACAGAGAGAGGGACAGTAATCGTGAGCACCCTGACATTCAGACCCGTGACCTCGTGAGTCTGTCTGCACCTTCAGCCTGCTGAGTCACCATAAAGCACCTGCAGATTTAACATGTCCTGTGTCAATGTATCTTAGGAGGAAGGTGGAGCTGAATGCCTACAAAGTATCACAAGTCTGTCTTCAAATGTTCTGAAGAACACGGGCCCAAAAGTGCACTGAGAGTTTTTCATTCCTCCTCTTCAGACTGCTGTGAGATCCTTTCTGAAAGTCACCTGCACTCATGAATACCTGTCAGCTGCTTCTAACACATGTCAAACACCCTCTTTCTGGCTGTTATGCCATGCTAAGCTAACTCTCTGTAGCTGTATCTTAGCACAGGTTTGGACCCTGTGTAAGTTGTGAGTATGGATGTGGACCATCCTCACATGAGGCCCTTTATAGTCAGGCCCCTTTATTTCTCCAGTCCTATGCTTTGGTTTAACCCATAAGAGTGGTGTTGATACGCTCATCTAACTCTGAGGCTGAAAGTATCATGTTTTATAATATTATTATTCGACTTTTATCATATATATCATATCATACTCCATTTTGCACTACTACCACATCTGTTTGCACACTCTGTGATTTTGCCATGTCTTAATTTAGTTGTATTCATTATGCTTATTTAGTTGTATTTTGCCATTTTGTTGTATTTTGCTTCTTTTTACTGACTTTTTTTGACAGTACCATCATCACTACTGCCACATGTTTGAGTAATTAAAGCTCATTTTGTATTTACATACTATGTTAAATAGTAAATACAATTACAGAGCTGTAAATTAGACAACACTTTGCTATATTCAGTCACAGCTACATCTAAAAAGAAAAAACCCCGAAGCATACAGCTCTGACTGCCTGCACGCATTCCTTGATTACGTTAATTATGGACTAATTCCAGGTGAAGAGGGCAGGTGAGGCAGAATCCAGAACACTTTGTAATTGTAGGTACTGATGTGTGTGTCGTTCTGCTGTTTACAGCACACCTCAGGTTGGTGTCAGTGTTCTGGTACAAGATGATGTGAAGTGTGTATGAACTGTGTTGTCACTAATGCATTTAGGATGTTACTGATGACAGATACCATAAAAAAAACTAAGTATGAAACTTGTGCTTGGAAATGTAAAAGAAAAAACAAAAAAAAACATTCATATATCCTTACACCTTCATGTGTCAGTCACTACCTTTTATTTCATGTTACAACCAGAACTCTCAGATCTTCTACAGTCTTTTTTTTATATTTATGGTATTTCATGCAATAACTAGCTGCCCTCCTTCTGGATCAAACGTCTGCAAACTGCAGTACAGTGTCACATCAGACTGATTTATCAATGTGTAAGCAGAATCTCTCCCCAACCAACTACCATAGGAGCTCAGTCTTTCTTTTTTTCATTCTCTTAACCAGCATGCAACACTTGATACACATCTCAGGTTAACTTGAGTACCGGTGCACTGAGAACACTGGTCTGCCAACAATAAGACTGTTGGTCAAGATGTACTGACCATAAAAATAAATGTTAACAGCTACTGTTACAGTTACTTTATTTATTTATAGGTGCTCAGTGTATCAGTGAGGACATCGTGTATTTCTTTTTTTTTACTTGGTTTTGAATGTACATTTAATATCCCTGACAGCATGTAAACATGTAAACTGTGATGTAAATACCTACAGATTTGGTGGTTGACTTTGAGAGAAAATTGAATGTAATTTGACACATATGGTCATTGACTGCATTTTAAACAATGAAGACATTCACATTTTATTGCACGCTGACTTCTGTTGTGCTGACTGTGAAAACTTTGAAATGAGCCTTTAGTCTGATGTAGAACTCTCCCGTCAGCTCTTCGTTTGTATTTTTCAAATAGTTTTTATTGTGATTGTTTTCTGTGTTTTATGGTATTCATCATACATGCTGCGTTATATTCCAGTTTATTCTTCTTACAGTAATGATGGTTTTAATCCGACATTGTGAAGCACGCAGTCTCAATAAAGCTCACAATTAATACCTGCAAAAACTGCACAGTGATGATAAACACATGTTTAACATCCTATATAAAACTACAGCAATAAACTTCTTATGCAAGGTATATTTATGTCGTCTGTGTGTGTGTGTGTAATGAGTCAGGAGTTGCAGTGTGAAGTGAGGTGTGTCAGTGTGGAGGATGAGTGATTACAGTGGACAGTAATCCTGCAGATGGATTAGCAGGTGGTATTAGGAGAAGTGGGGGTGTAGCACACCGCCACCTCTGAACTGCAACAATATGGAGCAGCAGCTCGCAGGGCCTCACCTCCGTCTGCTTCACCCCAGCAACACACACTGGACATTGTAACACACACTGTGGTGTGGCCAGACAACAAGCACCACGGTTATCAAGCCTGACGTGTGGCACCGCACTGGAGCTGTTTGTTATTGTGGGGAGAAGAGATCTTCTCTGATCCTGATGTCAAAGAGTTTTTTTTTTTTTTTTATTTCTCCAATGGGTTTTGAAAATTTCTTTAAGCCAGTGGGTAAATTTAAAAAACAAAAATCAAATGTGTTAGAGGTTTTTCTCCTGGAATGATATTCTTATGCTCTATTCTTAAATATGAACTGATGACCTCGGAGTAAATCATTTTTTAAAACCAAACCCAGCCTGAGGGGATGTTAGGATATAATATGTCATGTAATTTCTATTACAGTAGTTGATATTGTTGATAAATATTCTCTTTATTGAAAATGAAAATAAAAACTGAAGCTTTTAAAATGGTGAAATCAGGACATAGTCAGGAATTACAAATCATTTATCTTTTCTGCCCCTGAATAACCCTCTTTAATGTGTCTAACAAGAGTATAAAGTTTGCATCCCATAATAAGTGTGCCATGGATCTTCAGTGGACATGCAAATATGTATTTTTTTTTATTTGTTATATTTAGTTATTCAAAATGAGACCTAATAGACTAATGTCATTTATATAGAAATATGATAGATATATAAAATATTCAGTGCTGTTCAGATTTTATTATTGTTCCTTTCACAGGTGTTCATTACGAAATAGAAGCAACATTAAATATTTCCTTTTTATTTAGAATGTTAGCAGTCAGTGGTACAGAGCACCACTATAAAGTTTGATTATTCAGAAGACTGTAAACAAATTATTCCATGTTATATGTGAATGCTGTAGTTCTCTTCCTGAAACTGTGGTGAAACAGAACACGTATCCTACAATAAAAGAAAAGAATAAAATTCCATTGCTAGACTTTGTATCAGAATTGTTTTTAAGAAAGAATTGACCAATTGAATTACTGCTGAGTTCTTCCATTTATATTTAATCAAACTAACTACAGAGAAAGTGTGTTCATTTATTTTTATTTATAGCCTGTTTTCAGAGTCCTTCAAGGTTTTATTGTTTGTCTGTTTTGTTCATATCCGAGCCAGATGATTCCATGAAAGCATAGTGACGATATGTCAGGTGACAATAACACTATATAATAAGGCCTATTTCTTTTAGTTAGTTTAGTCATTTTTAGGACATAGTTCAGTCACCTCAGCCACATATCTTTGGGCCCAAACCGCATCTTTTCAGGAGCTGGGCTGAGATAGTGATGGGCTACAGCTTTCCTTAAGTTTGTTCTCCATCTTGGTGAGTGAGTTTTCACTGACATCTGCTGGACAAAGCTCATCAGTTTCTGACGAGGCTGATGGGATCTACATGTTTGTATGTATGAATGTAATGGAGGCAGACTGGAAACGTTTATCATCCTCACCATATTCCTTTTTGTATGTGTTTAATAACACACACACACACACACACACACACACACACACACACACACACAGACACACACGTTTGTCTTCATGTAAACACATACAAATACACATATATTTCAACATTTACACTTTTTTTGTAGAATTATCTGCAGTGAAGGTAACTCTTGTATTTGAACAGTGAACTATGCGATTAGTGAGAATGTTATGTGATAAAAGAAAAAAGAACAAACTGGGACATAAATGCCTGTTTGTAAATAAAACACACTAGAAGAGGATAAGTGAGCAGAAATAAGGTGAGATTAGATAAGATTCAGTTTTATAGCCATTACTTGAGCAGAAGTAGGCCTAAGGACAACAAAGTGCAGTTTTGAGACTAACCAGTAGTGTAAGAAGCATCAAAGTGCAGAGTGTGTATATTCAGTGGTAGAATGAACAGTGAGGGGTAAAGACACCATTGACAACAGGTGAGTGACAACTGAATCACCTTTAGAGGATGTAACACTGAGAACCAGTAGGTGGCAGTATGACTCGTGATGTGTCCAATCAGTTTCAAACAGAAGAAAGAACAGAAGAAGACAGAAGAAGAAAAGGCCCCTGGTGCCTTCTAGAGCCTCGGGAAATTAAGAAATTGTGGGTCGGTGAGGGACACATTTGTCAGTACACATTCAGCAGTTTTAAACGTATTTATATAAAATGTGTAGTTTGAACCATTCTTTGTCAGGCACAGCCATGATTTCTTCCTAGCTGGATCTTTTATGACTACTTAAAGCTACATGTCCTACAGACTTGAATGCATCTCGACCCAAACCCGGATGTTTTGTTTCTGTAGAGAGTTTGGTCAAACAGATGGAAAAAATAGCGGAAAATATTGAGTTGGGATCTTCAAAATAAAATGTAGCTCTAAACTGCTTAATTGTTAAACCCTTTATTTAGAAGTGAGTGAGTGGAAATCCCAGTTTTAACTTGTGCTAACGTGACTTTCCGGTGGCTGGAGCCGCGGAGCAGGGCAGAGCAGCCTGTGAGCAGCATGAGCAGCATCAACAGTGTATCAGCGGGTTTGGTTGACATGTGAGCCGAGCTCGGCCTGCAGCATGTTTCCAGAGTCGTATCCCTTCGTGGAGGACAGCTTCAGCCGCTTCCCGTCGCAGAGTAACATCTACGGGCTGTGTCAGGCCGGGGAGCAGGAGCTGCTGGCGGCCACGCTCAAAGGGAAGGTGGTTTGTTTCAGATACCAGGAGCTGCAGCACAAGATCCGCCCTGTGGCCAAGGAGGTCCAGTTCACCTACATCCCAGGTACACACGTGAAGGCACCACGGCCCACTCAATGCATCTGCTTTACTCATTTACTCATTTCTCCTGCAACTTAAATCACATGTCTCATGTGTCAGCTGACTTTTTGTTTCCCTCCATTTATTTGACATGTGTGACTGTTAAAATGTTACTTTGTCACAGAATAAATTTCAATTTATCAATTTAGCAGATTTATTAATGACAGAAATAATCATTAGATGCAGTCCTAGCTCCGCCTCATCCAACCACATCAGTAAAATGTGACAGACACAGCTGCATCAGTAATAATAATCCAGGAACAGTGTTTGTCAATGCACAGCACTGACAGAGCTCAGACACAGCACGACACCAAATGTTAATAATGTGTGGAAAACCATCACTAAAGAATCAAAGTTAACTTCCCAACCAGATGTTGGAATAATCTAATCTAATCTAATCTAATCTATCAGTAACAGTGTTTAACCAGTGTCACAGTATGAAGTATAGTCTCGTGTAGTGAGGCAGTTTGTCACAGTGAAGTCGTCCTGAATCTTGTGGTTCTTGGTTGATCATCAAGATTTGATCCTGCCTTCTTTTATCTAGTTGATGCAGAAATTGTATCAATTGATGCCTTCAACAAGTCTCCACCTAAAAGAGGCCTGGTGGTGGGCATCACATTCGTAAAGGTACTTTCATATTTAACTTCACAAGTTATAAGATATGTTTTAAGGCTTATAGATCCTTTCTTCACACACAGAAACATTTGTTAACATGTATTATTATGAACTCCTGCAGGACTCTGGGGACAAAGCCACGCCTTTCCTCAACATCTACTGTGACTATGAGCCTGGTTCTGAGTTCAACCTCGAGTCTATTGCACGTGAGTGAAGCGGTGTCCTGATGTGCACTGAGCTCACTCTAACAGATGTCTCACATGCTGATGTTGGTGTGTGTCTCCAAACAGAGAGCTGCCTGAATCTGGAGTTGCAGTTCACGCCCTTCCAGCTGTACCACACAGAGTAAGTTTACTGTGAACCAATGAACTATTCATACTGTATTTAGAGCCATGGGGTGTTTACAGTCCACTCAATGCCCCACTGACATTATTAAACACTGACAAATATAACTTACAACAAAATATTATGTGACTCAGTGATATGACATAAATACAAATACTTTACTACTGAACTTTTTGACTAAATTGTCATGACTTTTTCTATATTACCTGATGTCTGTCCTCAGCTATCGCTGTTTTATCTCATTTCATTCTTACTCTTTTTCTGGTCATATTACATCAACAACTTGTATACAGAGCTCCTCTTCTGACTGAAAAAAACTGATCACACTTGATCACAGACTCATTAATGTGTGTGTGTGTGTGTGTGTGTGTATGAGGTTCTTTCATGGCCGTCACATTTTCTATCAGCAGCCTCTGTACAGACAGTGTCTGACGACATCAACTGTTTCCCTCTCTGTCAGAGTGCAGTGTGACGATGGAGGCAGAGAGACAGTGTTTCTGCTCAGCGGCCATGACCAGAGGATCCACCTGTACAAGGAGGTCAGATCTGTGTGTGTGTGTGTGTGCGTGTGTGTGAGAGTGTGTGAGAGAGAGAGACAGACTGACAGACAGACAGAGAGAGCACTCTGTATATTTATGTCTAAATCTGCACAGAACAGTTGGCTTATAAATTACTTATATTTATCCTGTTTGTTGGTGAGCAGACTGGAGAATGAAACATAGAAATCTGTAGAATATTATTAATCACACATTTTCTTAATTAATTATTGAATATATCAAAACAGCACCTTAGTACTGTCTTTGTTTTGTGTGAGCACAGTCTGCTCCTCACAGTTTATAAAGTAGAAAATGCAAGTTTAATTTAGCTTATTTTAGAAGCTGTTCTGGAGCTTTCTGTCACATCACATGATCTTCATCAGTAGAGGGAGTTTGCCTCGTTGCTTTGGAAATGGGGATGCTCATTGGGATTACTCCGTGTTCATTGAAAGGCTGAGTTTGACGTTGGAAACAGCAGTTTGCAATAATAAGATTTATCGCTCTGTCAAATAGGACACTCGTGGATTAAATGTAATGAAAGCCACAGGCAGGCTTTTTTTCAGCTAGAGAGATAAAACCAGATGTTGATGAGCTCTGCATTTCTATAGGAGACGTTCACTTTGATTCATCATGCACACCCACATTCAGTCTGACTCTTCTGTTTCTAACAGAACGCCTCCCTCCACCAGTTTGAAGAGCAACCAGTGGAGAGACTCTTCCCTGAATTACAGCAACTCCCCAGCAAGTTAGTCTGAGACCCTTTGACTTTGTTTTGAATCTGTTATTGATTGTGTGAGGTGAGTAATTGGGATTTAATTCGGTTTGATTTTCCTGCACAATCAATTAACTTTGCTCTCTGATCTTGACTCAGAACGCTCCTTTGTTCACACTCAGTCAGTGAGTCTGATATAAATGAAAATGTTAAAGATACCCCCAGTTTCTCATTGTTAAGGGGACGTTTGATGGAGAAGGTATCA